>AXNI01008495.1:0-12463 GCA_000498555.1 Heterococcus sp. DN1 | reverse complement strand
CGCTTCTGCACCATGTCCTGCATAGCTGAGCAGGACATAACTGCACTGGCAGAAGCAGAGCAGCTGCTCGTCTTTCAATTGACTGCGTCTTGGGATGTGGACTCCTGTTTGCTGCTGATTGCACAACTCAGTGCTCACGTGCGCCGCCAGTGGCCTGCAAGAGGTGCTCCTCCTGCAGTCCATCATTCAACAAGGACAGATGTTGTCAGCCTTGCCAATCTAGTAGATCCATGTAAGCACACACACATGATCTGCTGAGAACTTTCTCAGTGCCCTCACTGCTGCAGTACTCGTTTCACTGCACGTGTATACGCCTCATGCAGATCTGGGTACACAGCAGTACAATGGCAACATATGTGGCGAACAGGACAACCTGCTGGAGTCAACGGGCAGAGCGCAAGGCCCTGATCTGCAGGACACAGCGACTCAGACACGTTTCTTCGAGCTGAAAACATCACGCAGGCTGAACAAAGTATCTTCAGCTAACTTCATGTACGACATTCCTGCTTACAAGGGTGATCTGCGCAGATACGGTCTGGTGAAGAGTGTACTCGACAAGATGTCAGGTGGAGGACTGATACTGTGTTTACGAGACAAGCACCTTGCACAAACCGACATGTGCTTTCTATCAGAAGCCTTTGTAGTGGGCTTGTTCTTGCGTAGAGAACTGAAAGGCAAGAAGTTCAATCTAAGTGGAGAGTACTGTGCAGTGTGCAAAGGTGTGCACATGATGCGCAAACTGCAGTACTACTCTGACATTGTAGATAGCAAAGGCTACCTGACTGAGCCAGAGTGGCACGCAGTAAGTGCAACATGTAAGAAGAGCTCATGGTGTGATAGAGAGAAGTATCCTTGTGATGGTCAAACAGCTCTGAACAAGCGCTTAGATCACACTGTGTTTACAGCGCGCCTTTCCGCTGCAACTTGGGACTGTATACTAGCACTTGCTGCAACAGCCACGAATGATGAGCCTCACAGTGATTGGCTTGTCAAAGTGACTGCTGCAGTTGATGCAGACCCTTTGGTGTGGCAGAGCCTCAACAACTGAGGTACTGGCTGCTACAATTCCAGTAAGGTGAGCTGTTTGATATGTTACTTGCTGTGTATGTTTCTTGCATTTTTATTGTGTATACTGCTTGAACTGTAAGCACGCGCTTGTTATTCATTGTCTGTTCATATATTCACTACTTTAGGCTGGCTTTTAATAATGCTTGTGTACTTGTTGTGTTTACCCTAACAGGTGTAAAAACATACTCATTCTTGAAACACAAATAGCAATAGATAAGCACCAGAATCATATGCAGTGCACTCAGTCATATCACGCTCTTGCCCTAGTGGTGTTCTTCGTAATGTGAGCACATAATCTATGTAGATAGTGCTCCGTTTCAGGCTGCACCTCACAAGCGAAGGTTCTTTCTTGCGACGCATTAGTAGTGTGTGCGAGCGTATTATATACTTGTACAAACCAGCGACCGAGCTGCGTGCACATACAAAGCCCTACATAATCAGACATGTGTTTTTTTGGCAGTGTTTGCGCCACATGTGGTTGTCCACGGTGTCGGTGTGTTCGTCATTGTGCTGTATTTTCTTGACGCATGCTGCAATGCCTTGAGCTCACAAAATCTGAGTACAGTTTGCTAGGCGCGGTTACGTGCACAACGTTGCTCTGGGCAACGGTACATCCAATGCCAAATGCATGCAGCAACAATAACATGAACTAATACGCAGTGCAAATGCTCGCGACAGCTAAGTGCTGCACTAATATCATGTATGTTTTTTGAGAATGAATGCATTGAAGTGACGCATGCATGCAAGAACATTGCCTTATATACAAGTTCCTACTTGCCATCAAATTGCTGCAACTGCCTACCGTCCCTGCTAGTGAAAGCTGTACTGGTTGCTATATACTTCGTTATAAGCTCGCCGTAGTGTACTAGATAAGATGTAGTGTGTACGCGTTCAAGGCTGGCTGTGTTTACGCTATCAAACCTTGGTATAGAGCTGCTAGAGCACTTTGTAGTACATACACTTTCAATGCTGAATCGAACTGAGCACGCAGTGCCAACAAGCTTATGTGCCACTAATGCGGCTTCAAGGTACATACACTGATGCTACTACTGCTTGCTACTACTCGTGCTGTTGCAATGCTGATTTGCAAAACTCCTGCTTATATCGGTATACTGAAGCATGTGTATATGTTACTGTGCAAGAGTCATCATGTTACACTGCTGGTGCCTTTAGCTCTGCTGTTGTGACCTTCAAGCGTCGGTGCTGCTGTTACTGTCGTTGCACAAGTGACAGTTACAAGTTGACTTGTTCACCATTGCAGGTGATGTATGCCCTCATGAGTTCATCTGCTGATGTTAGAAACTTCTCTTCTGTGCCAGTGCGGACCTTGCGACCAAGGCCAATGAGCATATTACGCATCAGCTTTAGTAGCTGCTGCTGTTTTCCTTGTACACATGGTATCACTAAGCCCAGTACATACCCTTTGGAAGCATCAGCAGTAGTTTCGAGATGATCAATAGGGTCACATGTGTCATGTGCACCAAGGCGGTACAGTGTCTTACCATCACTGCTGCCGCCGTCAGTCGGCACTGTGTATGCGTATATGCAGCTCTGCGCATCCTTCTCAGCACCTACAGTGTTGTTGCCATCACCACCAACAGTAACACCAACCTCTGTCGCTGCTGCTGATGAACCAGTAGTCTTACACTTCTTCTGTTTGCCTCCTGCGCAAGCATTATCAACTGCTTCTGCGTCCAGTTCGTTCATATGGCGTGGCTGCTTGCGTAATGGTGGCAAGAATGCTGCAGCACCGTACTCACGTGCGAGCTGCACTGCTTCATGACCAGTACTAACCAGGCCAGTAGCAGTATCAGTATACTCTGCATCACTACCACACACAGCTTCATCTGTTCAGATACATCTTTGAAAGCACCATGATTGCCAAGTGTGATCGTTCCAAAGCCATGTCTATGACCAGCATGCCATCCCTGTAAGACATATCAACTCTGGAATTTGTAAACACACCTTGCCCATCATTCTTCCCATTCTGAAAACGGCCATTGTAGCTGTCACCGTTAGTAAACAGTAGCACACCACTTCTGTATTGATCTTGATCCCACTCACCATCAAAAGTGAATGTTTGGATGCCTCTGCCGCTCTTCTCACCATATACAAATGCACCCTCGTATCTATTACCGGTTCTGCACGCAGGACACTTTCACCATTGTACTTCTTACCAAATAACAAGCCTGTGTAAGACACAATTGACCCATTGACGTATCTTAGTTTACCGATCTGCCTTTGCCCATCTGCAAAGATACCTTCAAAAATGTCACCGTTGCTACGGACCAGCCTGCCGTGTCCGTGTCTCCTGCCATTGTGCCTTCACCATTGTAGACACCTCCAGAACTATATGTGTATGTGCCTTCCCAGTGACGCTTACCATTAAGCCACTCGCCATCATAAGTGCTGCCATCGCTGTATATAGCTTTGCCATCACCATAGCGTTTGCCATGCAGCTTGCCTCCTACGTAATTGTTTATGTTCACGACCATCTTCTCTCTCCCATTTCTCGCTCGTCGGTGTGCTAGACAGACTAAGATACACGCGATCAGTGTATACAAACAATAGTCTTATGTGGTGTTACAACGCACTTGCTGGTAGCTTTTTGTAAATGCTGTCGTTTGTGTAGCGGTTGTGTTATCATAATGCAATACGCTGGAAAGAGTCAGCAAGCTTGCTCATTGTGTAAGGGACGCGTGTCAACCAAAGTCGTCTGTTGAGATCTTGAATAAGTTAAAACAGCTGGTCAAGTGCCCATACAAAGTGCCAATGCACGCAACACGGTGACACGACCTGAAATGCACTTGTGATCATATCGTGTGTGTATGAGTGGATGCATTTATCAAGGTGACGCTGTTGAACAGCAGCTGCAGTGCTATACCGCTACTTCTACTCTGACATGATTGCTGCAACTCAGTGTGTGTACAGACTGCTACTGCTGTAGATGCTAATTAGCATCAATATGTACTCAAAGTGTAAAAGCCATGTTGGTGAATGCATTACTGTTACTGCTGCTCCTGTTGCTGCTGTAGTGCTGCATCTGCTGCGGTAGCTGCATACTCTTGCTACTGCTAAGCACTGACTACTGCTAGCACTTGCTATTGCTGCAGTTGCTTCAGTCGTACAGTGTATAATTACTACTCTACCTCTACTACCGCTATCACTACTGCTTGTGCCACACTGCTACTGCTTGTAAAGCGTGAGCTGCAACTGTTATCACAGCCGCTGCTACTGCTGCTGCTGCTAGTGCTGCTGCAATATAGGTACATCACCGCCCATGTATAAAACATTTGTTGAAAGAATGTGCTGCTGTTGCTGGTGCTCCTGTGATGGCTGCCAATTGTCACTACTATAGCTGCTCACCGCTACTACTGTTGGTATACTCTTACGAGCAGAAAGCTACCAGCACTAAAGTAATGCCACTGCTAACGCTGCCTCCTGCTGTTGGCATAACTGTTGCTGTTGCTGCTGCTACTGGTGCTGCCGCTCACTGCTCATGATGCTGATGCTTCTGCAGTGATGTCACATCTTGTGTTGCGCTGCTGTCGTTTCAAATCTGTCAGTTATACATTGACCTGCCCACCGATGCATGTCAAGTGTGTGCTCATGATCTCCACCAGTGTTATTAAGAACTTGCCAGCACTATTGGGCCTGATGTTCTTTGCGATCAGTTTGTTACGCATCAGCTTCAGTAGCTGCTGCTGTTCGCCTTGTACACATGGTATCACTAAGCTCAGTACATACCGGTTTCAGTAGTGTCAACAGTACTTTCAAGATGATCAATAGGATCACACGTGTTGTGTGCACCAATACTGTACAGTGTTTTACCACTACTGTTACCACCGTCAGTTGGCACTGTGTATGCGTATATGCAGCCTTGTGTGTCATTACTAGCAGTAGCATCGAATGTGCTGTTATTATCATTAGTCACACTGTTGTTGTCATCATGTGCATCAACATCAACATCATCATTATCATCGTGATCACTGACATCAGCTGCTGCTGCTACTGCTGCTGCTGTAGCCGCAATCTTACGTTTCTTTTGCTTGCCTTTGCGACTGTTTGCAGCATCTGCTTCTGCATTCATCTCATCAACAAAGCGGCGTGGCTGCTTACGTGCTCGCTGTACAAACTACTCTGCGCCATGATCACGTGCAAGCTGCAGTGCTGCCTCACCAACACTGACGGCACCAGTAGTAACATTGATGTATCTAGCATCACTACCACCAACTGCTTTGTCATGTAAGAAGGTGTCAGTAAATAGATCACCGTTGTATAAAGTGATTTGTCCAGCACCATTTCTCTCACCATCAACCCACTTACCACTGTATGACATGCCGTCACTATGACTGTACACACCTTGACCATCATACTGTCCATTCTGAAACTGGCCATTGTAGCTATCGCTGTTAGTGTGCAGCAGCACTCCACTTTTGTACTTATCGCGTTGCCATGTGCCGTCAAATGACTTCACAGCGCCCCGCTTAAATGTGTACAGCCCCTCACCGCTCTTCTTATCGCCAATGAACGCACCATCATATGTATCACCGTTTCTGTACACCATTATGCCTTCATGCTTCCTATCATTCAACCAAGAGCCATCGTAGTAGCTTAATGCTCCATTGATGTATCTCAGCTTACCGTTTTGCCTCTGGCCATCTGCGAAGGTTCCTTCATAAACATCACCAGTGCTGTAAGTGAGCTTGCCGTGCCCGTGCCGTTTGCTATTGTGCCAATCACCATCGTACACATTTCCACGGATGTAGGTGTATTTGCCGCGTCCATGGCGCTTGTCATTAAGCCATTCACCATTGTAGACACCTCCAGTGTCATATGTGTGCATGCCTTGCCCCCGTTTCACGCCCTCGTGCCAGTCGCCATCATAAGTGTTGCCATCACTCCATGTATGAATGCCACGCCCCTGTTTCAAACCTTTGTGCCACTCGCCAACGTAGACACTACCACTTATCCATGTGTACGTGCCTTTACCATGCCGCACGCCTTCATGCCAGGCCCCCTCATAAGTGCCGCCATTGCTGTAGATAGCTTTGCCTTTGCCATGGCGCTTACCATTCAGCTCGTCTCCTACGTAACTAACTAGTTTTGCTACCATCTCCTCTCTCCCTCACTCTGCTCCTCTGCTCTCTCTCTCTCTCTCTCTCTCGTCTGATTTATGATTGATTCCAGCCCTCGGGAGGCACAACTGGCGCGTCACCGCGAATTTGGTGGAGTTCACAGCGTGCTTGTTGCAGCGGTGTTATAGGCTTTTTGAATATGCCCCATGCGCACAGGAGTGGTAGTCTCAAACAGACCAACAAGAAGCACAAGGGCACAGCAGCCAGCAAGCGTGCAACAAAAGCAGGACAGGGTGCAGGGCGAGTAGAGGGCTCTGACAGCCGTCCTTCTGCAGCAAGAGCTGCTAGCAAGTCAACACATGACAAGGATGCTGCTAGAACAGGCCGCCTAGACAGAGCGAACCAGACAAAGCAGCGACGAGAGCAGAAACGAGGTGCAATATGGTTGCAGAAGCGAGTTGGTGGCGGTGCTTGTGCTCCTAAAATTGCACTGTGGGTGCCGCTTTCACCTTTAGCAGACTGTGCTGCAGTGCAGTCGCTGCTGCTCAAAGAGGCTGCTGGTGAAGCCTGCGTAACACACACTGGTGCTGGTGCTCAGGCTGTGTGCATGACAACAGCGCTATTTGCTCAGTACAAGCAGCGAGTTACCTTTGTGCAGCCTGCGAGACATGATGTAATGGCCATGCTAGAGCTTGCAAAGGTGGCAGACATTGTCATACTGGTGCTGCCAGTGCAGCAAGGCATCGAACAAGCTGTTGACAAGGTATGCATCAGTATTAATTGCAATTGGGCTTGCAGTTGTTACATGTATAGCAATGAATTGCTCATTTGTTTTGTAACCCAGCTGAGCTGCAAATCTGGCATAACCATACAAGATAGCGCCAACGACTTGCAATTGTTGCATTTTCTCAGGCATATATGTCAAAGCTGATTGCGTACCGTCTCGAGCTTTGAGCATGCAAGCTAATACCAACAGGACTGCAAATGCTAATCTGGATGCTGCATTGCTGTAAAAACAAATTTGTATCTGTCAAATTATCAGACAGGAGAGATGATCATGACACTGCTGAAATCACAAGGCTTACCATCAGTAGTTGGTGTAACACAAGGCCTCGATCTTGTCACAAACGGTAAACTCACAAAAGACTTGCGCAGCTATGGTCAACGTTTCTTTCATACTGAGTTTCCTGATGGTCTGAAGCAAGCTGACAGTAACAGTGGTGTGCAGTTGATACGTGCTGTGACAAGCGCACCTGTAAAGACTATACATTGGCGTGGCATAAGGTCATACTTTATGGCTGAAAGCGCAGCGTATGAGCCAGTACAAACGTTACAAGACAGTAACGGTAGCAGTAGCTCCACTGGCTTGCTGAACATCAAAGGGTAAGTGCAATTACATCATGTCATTGGGTAACGCTTGTGCAGTATACATTGACGCTGTTGTTATTACTATGATAGCGCATTGTATTGCATCGTAGTTGCAGTACTTAGCTGTACATCGTACTTGCATGCTATGCCATAGAGTCAACTTGATTAGCTTGCGTTCATATTTGACAATCGTCAGCAGATTGATAGTCGCTATTGCCTACATGTAGACTTGTGCACCTTGCAAATAAAACAGTGCAACACAGCATTCGACAACATCGACGTCTGATAGCGCATACATAACTGACTGCATCAATCATACTGTGATGCTATAGGTATGTGCGAGGCAGGCCTTTGGGTGTAAATCAGTTAGTGCATGTATGCGGCCTAGGGCAGTATAAGCTACAGCAAGTTAACAAAGCAGTAGAGCCATGCCCTATGAAAGCAGAGCGTTATGGCAGTAGTAACAGTGATGTTCAAGATGATGAAGTTCTGGCCATTGCAGATCCAGAGCTTCAAGATAGTTTGGCTATGGAAGCTCAAGTAGATGAACTTGCTGGTGAACAAACTTGGCCAACGGAAGAAGAGGTAATTGTTGAACTTATACAAACTGAACATATACTGCTCTGTTCATTTTTGCACTGAATAGCAGCGTTGATAGTGACAAGTGCAGTGCATGCTGGTATCACTATACAGCACATGTCATAACGCTATTACGTGCGAGTAGTGATGCTGTCTATATAGATGACTTGCGTACTATAACATGCAGCTGTACTGCACAATGAAGGTGCTTTGTGAACTATGCTAACTTATATGCTCACACCACACTGTGATATGTAATACAACAACTGCTTGCTAAACAGTTGGCGAATGCCGCACACGATGACTCAGACGATGATGAATCGTCCGATAAGAAAGCAGGCCCGCTAAGGCCAAACGGTTGGTCAACGTACCAAGCATCATGGCTCGAATCTGATGACACTTCTGCTGATAACAATGCTGCTGACAGTGCTATGATGGACTTCTGTAACACCACTAATAGTAGTAATAAGCAGTTAGGTAGTGGTGTAGTTGATGCCGAAGATTATGAAAAGTGGCATAATGGAGACGATGTTGATGGTTTACTGAGTGATAATGACAGTGACAATGACAGTATGGACATGCACGATGATGCAGCAAGCACTGCTAACACTGCTGCTACTAGCAGTAACAAAGACCAGATTAAGCTTGAGAATGACGAGAAAGAGTTCCCTGATGAAGTGAACACACCAGATGATGTGCCTGCTCGTAAGCGGTTTGCAAGATACAGAGCGCTAAGGTCATTTAGAAGCAGCCCCTGGGACCCACAGGAGAGTTTACCACGAGATTATGCTAGAATATTTCAGGTATGTAAGCTATTTCAATGTGAACATGATAGAATCTAAAAAATATCATACTTGAATTCTTCAAGTATTTGTCATACAATATATTGCTCTTTATGTTACTCGTTGTAACAGTAGTAGCTGTAGTAGTGACAGCATAGTAGTACCAGCAAGCAATCTAGTGTCACTGACACCTTTATCAGTACCAATAGCAGTAGTTCTGTAGTTGATGCTTTACAAGTGCATCACACAAGCACTGCTGTTTGAATATGTAAGATCTGTTAGTAATACTGTTGGATTCAGAGCGTGCTTCAGAATGTTCTTTTTTGGCGGGTTATATTTTCTGGGCGTGCTCCACTATTATTCAATGAGTTCTCTCCAGTTCTTACCGCCTACATGAAACTGTAACAATTGTAACTGTTCAGTGCGCGTGACAGTGTTTCACTGTATCGGTGTGTTGCATGTAACAACATGCAGTGCAACCTTGTGTACGTGCACTGTTATACACGTGTGCTGCTTTTGCAATTGCACTTGATTTGTCTTAACCTATGTGTGATCTCAGTACTCATGCTACTATACTGTGTCATCGACAATCAAGAGCTACATTTACCTTCTTATACTCGTACAGTAATGCGTAACACTACTTAAATCGCTACTGTTAGCAACAGTTGTAGAAGCGCTATGCTTATAGTTTTTAATACATGCTTATCAACAGCAAAATTGCAGTATCGTTTATGGCATATACTGACTATTATGCAATCTTTGTTTCTCCATTGTGTACACGATGTCCCTGTAACTACTACTACATTGATGTTTAATGACACAAAAGTTTGATGACTTTTTAGCAGCTCAGAAAGTGGTTATCCGGGAAGGGGAAGTGGTAGAAAAAGATCAAAATGAGCAGTTACTTATGAGTAACGGCCCAAGTAAAGCAGCACAAGCAGCAGCAGCACGTACACAGCAGCAGTCACGCTCGCGCGCAAACAGCATGGCCGCACCAGCAGCAGCAGCAGGAGCAGCAGCGATGAAGCTTGATGACTTTGATGAAACCGCCAGCGTAACTGCCTTCAGTGAAACGTCAAAGTGTGTAACCGTCGCTGGTCACGAGGGCTACATTGCTTCTGGCACGTACGTTGAGCTGGTCATTGCAGATGTGCCGCTTGATGAACTGCAACAGCTTGAAGTTGCACCACTGCTGTGCTTCAGTTTGCTGCAGTTTGAACAAAAACTCAGTGTGTTACACTTTCAAGTGATGCGTGATGCACGCTACACTGAGCCAGTACCAAGCAAAGAGAGGCTAGTAGTGCAGTGTGGCTTCAGAAAGTGGGCAGCTAAGCCTGCGTTCAGTCAGATCAACCTCAACTGTGACAAACACAAGGTATGTGTTGTAGTACTTTTAGTTGAAGTGTAGCAAACTATACTTGACTAGCTACGGGTAGTTTGTGTATGCTACTATGATGTGTGAATCGGTAGTGGTAGTGCCTGTCAGCATGCTCCCATACATCAGCAGTATTGAAGCGCGACAACTATATGAAAGCGTCGTTGCATACTACACTGCAGTATGTGATTGAGAGTTAGAATGGTGCCTTTAGTGATACATGTTATTACCCTTGCCAACATTCACATATTCACACATGCTTACACATGTACACTACGTAACTGCGGTCATTATTGCTGCACATCTTTACTGTGTTATACGCAACAAACAGTTTGAGAGGTTTCTACAGCCTGGGCGTTTCTGTGGTGCTAGTGTATATGGTCCAGCTACGTTTCAACCAGCACCAGTGTTTCTATTCAAAGAAACGATTGATGATGTAACTGGTGCTGTTACTGCTACTACTCTTGTTGCCAGTGGTACTCTACTTAGTGTCAATCCTGATCACATTATACTGAAAAAGATTGTGTTGACTGGCTACCCTATCAGGTATATACTACAATGCTTATCAAACAGTTTACTAAAAGTTTGCAATTGTTCTTTATCATGTAGTGTTACCTTTACGCACTGCAATTGTATGTGTTGATCTAATACACAAGCTGTCAAGATGAACGCGTACTGCTAGCGTATGTTGCAATAGTGAACAGTTGCAGCAATTCACTTATCCGTGGTGTTGTTATCACAGTTGGTCACCGTTCCAGTACTTGTGACACTGTATGCAGCTCTGGGTCTTTAGACGTTTATGCGCGTGATGCACTGTATATCATCCAATCATGCACACCATATCAGTACTAACTCGCATGCATTGCTCATACACACACCACTCTTAAAACAACAGAGTGCGTAAGAGGCGTGCAGTGGTGAAGCACATGTTCAACTTTCAAGAGGACATTAAGTGGTTCAAACCTGCTGAATTGACTACTAAGTATGGTCTTAGTGGTCACATCAAAGAGCCAGTAGGCACACATGGCTTGATGAAAGTTATATTCAACAAGCATGTCAAACAGAATGACACTGTGTGTTTACCACTGTATAAGAGAGTATATCCCAAGCTTGATGGCGATAGAATACGAGTGCTATAATAGTGGCACCGCATGACTGAATACTTGTCGTTGCAGCAGTAGTAGCGTCACACAGTGTGGCACACTCAGCTACATATATACACATGTTCGACACTTGCTATAGAAGCCATCAAGGTGTCTTGCTTCTTGTTGTTCTTGTAGTTGTTCAGAAATTCAGTGTGGTAGCAATGTAACGCTTTTCAGGAGGTAACGGTTTTTCATCGCTGCGCAGATGCTAACCGAGCTTTAAGAGAGATGCAGTTTGCTTGTGCTGTGCTACTACTATGGTTTACGCTGGTACAGGCGGCTAACAAGAGGAAGAAGGCTATCGCAAAGGTCGATGCGGAGACTTTGCCCCTTGCCGTGGCGAGGATTTCTGATCTGTTCTTAATGGTTTACATGTCTTCAAACGCAGCCGCCCTGAGGGGCAGAGAGCCATGCTGTCGTAAAACTGTCTTGAACGAGGTTAGTTTCTCTACATCTCACTGATGTCGAAGCATGCCTGTTCCTGCAGCTGCGACTGACTGACACTGTGCTGAGTCCAATGCGCTATACCTCGATGATGATCTCTCACACAGTTCGCAGAAGCGGCTAACTACCTTGGCAGTTTGCGCAAGCCCATTGTCTTAGCGCAGTACGAAATCAAGACACTGTCTGATGAAGTCAAAGCCGAAGAGCACCTGCCTTTATTCTCTACTCTCAAGTTTGCACCTGGGCACCCTGCACTGATACATGCACGCGGTGTGAAATCTACTTGCGAATGGCCGCAACACCATGTCTACACAGGCTTACAGCATTCTCAGGTGGCCATTATACACAAGTTGAGCATCTTAACTGTGCGTTTAGCGTGCTAAGCAGGCACCACAATTCTTGCGAGACCACCCCCGCTGCAAAGTTTGCACGATTGCTGCTGACTCTCTGCATACATTCAAAATCGTGCAGGCTATTGTAGACTGGGTTATCAGAAGGAGCGGACCTGTCGTCACTGAGCTTGACAGCGAGAGTGTACTCACAGAGTTTGCTAGCAGAATTGGTCCAGTAGTTGTTGGCCATATGCACGACTTGTCTCCAAATCGTGTACATGCTTTCAGAAAG
>AXNI01008494.1:0-12490 GCA_000498555.1 Heterococcus sp. DN1 | reverse complement strand
CGCTTCTGCACCATGTCCTGCATAGCTGAGCAGGACATAACTGCACTGGCAGAAGCAGAGCAGCTGCTCGTCTTTCAATTGACTGCGTCTTGGGATGTGGACTCCTGTTTGCTGCTGATTGCACAACTCAGTGCTCACGTGCGCCGCCAGTGGCCTGCAAGAGGTGCTCCTCCTGCAGTCCATCATTCAACAAGGACAGATGTTGTCAGCCTTGCCAATCTAGTAGATCCATGTAAGCACACACACATGATCTGCTAAGAACTTTCTCAGTGCCCTCACCGCTGCAGTCCTCGTTTCACTGCACGTGTATACGTCTCATGCAGATCTGGGTACACAGCAGTACAATGGCAACATATGTGGCGAACAGGACAACCTGCTGGAGTCAACGGGCAGAGCACAGGGCCCTGACCTGCAAGACACAACAACTAAGACACGTTTCTTCGAGCTGAAAACATCACGCAGACTGAACAAAGTATCTTCAGCTAACTTCATGTACGACATTCCTGCTTACAAGGGTGATCTGCGCAGATACGGTCTGCTCAAGAGTGTACGCGACAAGATGTCAGGTGGAGGACTGATACTGTGTTTACGGGACAAGCATCTTGCACAAACAGACATGTGCTTCTTATCAGAAGCTTTCGTAGTGGGCCTGTTCTTGCGTAGAGAACTGAAAGGCAAGAAGTTCAATCTAGGTGGAGAGTACTGTGCAGTGTGCAAAGGTGTGCATATGATGCGCAAGCTGCAGTACTTCTCTGACATTGTAGATAGTACAGGCTACCTTACTGAGCCAGAGTGGCACGCAGTAAGTGCAACATGTAAGAAGAGCTTATGGTGTGATAGAGAGAAGTATCCTTGTGATGGTCGAACAGCTCTGAACAAGCGCTTAGATCACACTGTGTTTACAGCGCGTATTTCTCCTGCAATATGGGAGTTTGTACTGGCACTTGCTGCAACGGCCACGAACGATGAGCCTCACATTGATTGGCTCAACAAAGTGGCTGCAGCAGTTGATGCAAACCCTGCGGTGTGGCAGAATCTCCGCAGATAATGAACCTGACTTTGACGACCAAATACTGTATAGGTGAGCTATCAGATACATGTACAACTTGCTGCGTAATGGTGCATGCATGTCTGAGAAGGTAGTACAACGCGCCGTATGTACCAGCTTATAACTGATTGCGTGTTCAGAATTTACTTTCAGAATTTACTAAAGTAGGCTGGCTTATAAAAGTGCTTGTGTACTTGGTGTGTTTACGCTAACGCAACAGCGATAGAGAAGCGCCAGACTTATATGCAGCGAACATGATCATACCACACTCGTGCCTAGTGGTGGTCTGCGTAGTATGAACACATGGCCTATGTAGATATTGCACATGTTTAAGCTGCACTTTACAGTGGGAGGTTCTTGCTTGCGACGCATTAGTAGTGTGTGCGAGCGTATTATGTACTTGTACAAACTAGCGACCGAGCTGCGTGCACATACAAAGCCCTACATAAGCAGACATGTGTATTTTGGCAGTGTTTGCCCCACATATGGTTGTCGACGGTGTCGGTGTGTTCGTCATTGTGCTGTATTTTCTTGACGCATACTGCAATCCCTTGTCCCTGGAGCTCACAAAATCTGAGTACAGTTTGCTAGGCGCGGTTACGTGCACCACGTTGCTCTGGGCACCGGTACATCCAAAGCCAAATGCATGCAGCAGCAATAACATGAACTAACACGCAGTGCAATTGCTTGCGACAGCTAAGTGCTGCACTAATATCATGTATTTTGTTCGAGAATGAATGCATTGAAGTGACGCATGCAATGAGACATGAACAATATGAACTATAAGAACATTGCCTTACATGCAAGTTGCTACTTGCCATCAAATGCAGTGTATAGCTACAACTGCCTACCATCTCTGCTAGTAAAAGATGTACTGGTTGCTATATACTTCGTTATAAGCTCGCCGTAGTGTACCAGATAGGATGTAGTGTGTACGCGTTCAAGGCTGGCTGTTTACGCTATCAAAATTTGGTATAGAGCTGCTAGAGCTCTTTGTAGTACATACGCTTTCAATGCTGAATCGAACTGAGCATGCAGTGCCAACAAGCTTATGTACCACTAATGCGTCTTCAAGGTACATACACTGCTGCTACTACTGCTTGCTACTACTCGTGCTGTTGCAATGCTGATCTGCAAAACTCCTGCTTGTATCGGTATACTGAAGCATGTGTATATGTTGCTGTGCAATAGTCATCATGTTACCCTGCTGGTGCCTATAGCTCTGCTGTTGTGACATTCAAGCGTCGGTGCTGCTGTTACTGTCGTTGCACAAGTGACAGTTACAAGTTGACTTGCCCACCATTGCAGGTGATGTATGCCCTCATGAGTTCATCTGCTGATGTTAAAAACTTCTCTTCAGTGCCAGTGCGAACCTTGCGACCAAGGCCAATGAGCATGTTACGCATCAGCTTTAGTAGCTGCTGCTGTTTTCCTTGTACACATGGTATCACTAAGCCCAGTACATACCCTTTGGAAGCATCAGCAGTAGTTTCGAGATGATCAATAGGGTCACATGTGTCATGTGCACCAAGGCGGTACAGTGTCTTACCATCACTGCTGCCGCCGTCAGTCGGCACTGTGTATGCGTATATGCAGCTCTGCGCATCCTTCTCAGCACCTACAGTGTTGTTGCCATCACCACCAACAGTAACACCAACCTCTGTCGCTGCTGCTGATGAACCAGTAGTCTTACACTTCTTCTGTTTGCCTCCTGCGCAAGCATTATCAACTGCTTCTGCGTCCAGTTCGTTCATATGGCGTGGCTGCTTGCGTAATGGTGGCAAGAATGCTGCAGCACCGTACTCACGTGCGAGCTGCACTGCTTCATGACCAGTACTAACCAGGCCAGTAGCAGTATCAGTATACTCTGCATCACTACCACACACAGCTTCATCTGTTCAGATACATCTTTGAAAGCACCATGATTGCCAAGTGTGATCGTTCCAAAGCCATGTCTATGACCAGCATGCCATCCCTGTAAGACATATCAACTCTGGAATTTGTAAACACACCTTGCCCATCATTCTTCCCATTCTGAAAACGGCCATTGTAGCTGTCACCGTTAGTAAACAGTAGCACACCACTTCTGTATTGATCTTGATCCCACTCACCATCAAAAGTGAATGTTTGGATGCCTCTGCCGCTCTTCTCACCATATACAAATGCACCCTCGTATCTATTACCGGTTCTGCACGCAGGACACTTTCACCATTGTACTTCTTACCAAATAACAAGCCTGTGTAAGACACAATTGACCCATTGACGTATCTTAGTTTACCGATCTGCCTTTGCCCATCTGCAAAGATACCTTCAAAAATGTCACCGTTGCTACGGACCAGCCTGCCGTGTCCGTGTCTCCTGCCATTGTGCCTTCACCATTGTAGACACCTCCAGAACTATATGTGTATGTGCCTTCCCAGTGACGCTTACCATTAAGCCACTCGCCATCATAAGTGCTGCCATCGCTGTATATAGCTTTGCCATCACCATAGCGTTTGCCATGCAGCTTGCCTCCTACGTAATTGTTTATGTTCACGACCATCTTCTCTCTCCCATTTCTCGCTCGTCGGTGTGCTAGACAGACTAAGATACACGCGATCAGTGTATACAAACAATAGTCTTATGTGGTGTTACAACGCACTTGCTGGTAGCTTTTTGTAAATGCTGTCGTTTGTGTAGCGGTTGTGTTATCATAATGCAATACGCTGGAAAGAGTCAGCAAGCTTGCTCATTGTGTAAGGGACGCGTGTCAACCAAAGTCGTCTGTTGAGATCTTGAATAAGTTAAAACAGCTGGTCAAGTGCCCATACAAAGTGCCAATGCACGCAACACGGTGACACGACCTGAAATGCACTTGTGATCATATCGTGTGTGTATGAGTGGATGCATTTATCAAGGTGACGCTGTTGAACAGCAGCTGCAGTGCTATACCGCTACTTCTACTCTGACATGATTGCTGCAACTCAGTGTGTGTACAGACTGCTACTGCTGTAGATGCTAATTAGCATCAATATGTACTCAAAGTGTAAAAGCCATGTTGGTGAATGCATTACTGTTACTGCTGCTCCTGTTGCTGCTGTAGTGCTGCATCTGCTGCGGTAGCTGCATACTCTTGCTACTGCTAAGCACTGACTACTGCTAGCACTTGCTATTGCTGCAGTTGCTTCAGTCGTACAGTGTATAATTACTACTCTACCTCTACTACCGCTATCACTACTGCTTGTGCCACACTGCTACTGCTTGTAAAGCGTGAGCTGCAACTGTTATCACAGCCGCTGCTACTGCTGCTGCTGCTAGTGCTGCTGCAATATAGGTACATCACCGCCCATGTATAAAACATTTGTTGAAAGAATGTGCTGCTGTTGCTGGTGCTCCTGTGATGGCTGCCAATTGTCACTACTATAGCTGCTCACCGCTACTACTGTTGGTATACTCTTACGAGCAGAAAGCTACCAGCACTAAAGTAATGCCACTGCTAACGCTGCCTCCTGCTGTTGGCATAACTGTTGCTGTTGCTGCTGCTACTGGTGCTGCCGCTCACTGCTCATGATGCTGATGCTTCTGCAGTGATGTCACATCTTGTGTTGCGCTGCTGTCGTTTCAAATCTGTCAGTTATACATTGACCTGCCCACCGATGCATGTCAAGTGTGTGCTCATGATCTCCACCAGTGTTATTAAGAACTTGCCAGCACTATTGGGCCTGATGTTCTTTGCGATCAGTTTGTTACGCATCAGCTTCAGTAGCTGCTGCTGTTCGCCTTGTACACATGGTATCACTAAGCTCAGTACATACCGGTTTCAGTAGTGTCAACAGTACTTTCAAGATGATCAATAGGATCACACGTGTTGTGTGCACCAATACTGTACAGTGTTTTACCACTACTGTTACCACCGTCAGTTGGCACTGTGTATGCGTATATGCAGCCTTGTGTGTCATTACTAGCAGTAGCATCGAATGTGCTGTTATTATCATTAGTCACACTGTTGTTGTCATCATGTGCATCAACATCAACATCATCATTATCATCGTGATCACTGACATCAGCTGCTGCTGCTACTGCTGCTGCTGTAGCCGCAATCTTACGTTTCTTTTGCTTGCCTTTGCGACTGTTTGCAGCATCTGCTTCTGCATTCATCTCATCAACAAAGCGGCGTGGCTGCTTACGTGCTCGCTGTACAAACTACTCTGCGCCATGATCACGTGCAAGCTGCAGTGCTGCCTCACCAACACTGACGGCACCAGTAGTAACATTGATGTATCTAGCATCACTACCACCAACTGCTTTGTCATGTAAGAAGGTGTCAGTAAATAGATCACCGTTGTATAAAGTGATTTGTCCAGCACCATTTCTCTCACCATCAACCCACTTACCACTGTATGACATGCCGTCACTATGACTGTACACACCTTGACCATCATACTGTCCATTCTGAAACTGGCCATTGTAGCTATCGCTGTTAGTGTGCAGCAGCACTCCACTTTTGTACTTATCGCGTTGCCATGTGCCGTCAAATGACTTCACAGCGCCCCGCTTAAATGTGTACAGCCCCTCACCGCTCTTCTTATCGCCAATGAACGCACCATCATATGTATCACCGTTTCTGTACACCATTATGCCTTCATGCTTCCTATCATTCAACCAAGAGCCATCGTAGTAGCTTAATGCTCCATTGATGTATCTCAGCTTACCGTTTTGCCTCTGGCCATCTGCGAAGGTTCCTTCATAAACATCACCAGTGCTGTAAGTGAGCTTGCCGTGCCCGTGCCGTTTGCTATTGTGCCAATCACCATCGTACACATTTCCACGGATGTAGGTGTATTTGCCGCGTCCATGGCGCTTGTCATTAAGCCATTCACCATTGTAGACACCTCCAGTGTCATATGTGTGCATGCCTTGCCCCCGTTTCACGCCCTCGTGCCAGTCGCCATCATAAGTGTTGCCATCACTCCATGTATGAATGCCACGCCCCTGTTTCAAACCTTTGTGCCACTCGCCAACGTAGACACTACCACTTATCCATGTGTACGTGCCTTTACCATGCCGCACGCCTTCATGCCAGGCCCCCTCATAAGTGCCGCCATTGCTGTAGATAGCTTTGCCTTTGCCATGGCGCTTACCATTCAGCTCGTCTCCTACGTAACTAACTAGTTTTGCTACCATCTCCTCTCTCCCTCACTCTGCTCCTCTGCTCTCTCTCTCTCTCTCTCTCTCGTCTGATTTATGATTGATTCCAGCCCTCGGGAGGCACAACTGGCGCGTCACCGCGAATTTGGTGGAGTTCACAGCGTGCTTGTTGCAGCGGTGTTATAGGCTTTTTGAATATGCCCCATGCGCACAGGAGTGGTAGTCTCAAACAGACCAACAAGAAGCACAAGGGCACAGCAGCCAGCAAGCGTGCAACAAAAGCAGGACAGGGTGCAGGGCGAGTAGAGGGCTCTGACAGCCGTCCTTCTGCAGCAAGAGCTGCTAGCAAGTCAACACATGACAAGGATGCTGCTAGAACAGGCCGCCTAGACAGAGCGAACCAGACAAAGCAGCGACGAGAGCAGAAACGAGGTGCAATATGGTTGCAGAAGCGAGTTGGTGGCGGTGCTTGTGCTCCTAAAATTGCACTGTGGGTGCCGCTTTCACCTTTAGCAGACTGTGCTGCAGTGCAGTCGCTGCTGCTCAAAGAGGCTGCTGGTGAAGCCTGCGTAACACACACTGGTGCTGGTGCTCAGGCTGTGTGCATGACAACAGCGCTATTTGCTCAGTACAAGCAGCGAGTTACCTTTGTGCAGCCTGCGAGACATGATGTAATGGCCATGCTAGAGCTTGCAAAGGTGGCAGACATTGTCATACTGGTGCTGCCAGTGCAGCAAGGCATCGAACAAGCTGTTGACAAGGTATGCATCAGTATTAATTGCAATTGGGCTTGCAGTTGTTACATGTATAGCAATGAATTGCTCATTTGTTTTGTAACCCAGCTGAGCTGCAAATCTGGCATAACCATACAAGATAGCGCCAACGACTTGCAATTGTTGCATTTTCTCAGGCATATATGTCAAAGCTGATTGCGTACCGTCTCGAGCTTTGAGCATGCAAGCTAATACCAACAGGACTGCAAATGCTAATCTGGATGCTGCATTGCTGTAAAAACAAATTTGTATCTGTCAAATTATCAGACAGGAGAGATGATCATGACACTGCTGAAATCACAAGGCTTACCATCAGTAGTTGGTGTAACACAAGGCCTCGATCTTGTCACAAACGGTAAACTCACAAAAGACTTGCGCAGCTATGGTCAACGTTTCTTTCATACTGAGTTTCCTGATGGTCTGAAGCAAGCTGACAGTAACAGTGGTGTGCAGTTGATACGTGCTGTGACAAGCGCACCTGTAAAGACTATACATTGGCGTGGCATAAGGTCATACTTTATGGCTGAAAGCGCAGCGTATGAGCCAGTACAAACGTTACAAGACAGTAACGGTAGCAGTAGCTCCACTGGCTTGCTGAACATCAAAGGGTAAGTGCAATTACATCATGTCATTGGGTAACGCTTGTGCAGTATACATTGACGCTGTTGTTATTACTATGATAGCGCATTGTATTGCATCGTAGTTGCAGTACTTAGCTGTACATCGTACTTGCATGCTATGCCATAGAGTCAACTTGATTAGCTTGCGTTCATATTTGACAATCGTCAGCAGATTGATAGTCGCTATTGCCTACATGTAGACTTGTGCACCTTGCAAATAAAACAGTGCAACACAGCATTCGACAACATCGACGTCTGATAGCGCATACATAACTGACTGCATCAATCATACTGTGATGCTATAGGTATGTGCGAGGCAGGCCTTTGGGTGTAAATCAGTTAGTGCATGTATGCGGCCTAGGGCAGTATAAGCTACAGCAAGTTAACAAAGCAGTAGAGCCATGCCCTATGAAAGCAGAGCGTTATGGCAGTAGTAACAGTGATGTTCAAGATGATGAAGTTCTGGCCATTGCAGATCCAGAGCTTCAAGATAGTTTGGCTATGGAAGCTCAAGTAGATGAACTTGCTGGTGAACAAACTTGGCCAACGGAAGAAGAGGTAATTGTTGAACTTATACAAACTGAACATATACTGCTCTGTTCATTTTTGCACTGAATAGCAGCGTTGATAGTGACAAGTGCAGTGCATGCTGGTATCACTATACAGCACATGTCATAACGCTATTACGTGCGAGTAGTGATGCTGTCTATATAGATGACTTGCGTACTATAACATGCAGCTGTACTGCACAATGAAGGTGCTTTGTGAACTATGCTAACTTATATGCTCACACCACACTGTGATATGTAATACAACAACTGCTTGCTAAACAGTTGGCGAATGCCGCACACGATGACTCAGACGATGATGAATCGTCCGATAAGAAAGCAGGCCCGCTAAGGCCAAACGGTTGGTCAACGTACCAAGCATCATGGCTCGAATCTGATGACACTTCTGCTGATAACAATGCTGCTGACAGTGCTATGATGGACTTCTGTAACACCACTAATAGTAGTAATAAGCAGTTAGGTAGTGGTGTAGTTGATGCCGAAGATTATGAAAAGTGGCATAATGGAGACGATGTTGATGGTTTA
Organism: Heterococcus sp. DN1; assembly: GCA_000498555.1. NCBI lineage: Eukaryota > Xanthophyceae > Tribonematales > Heteropediaceae > Heterococcus > Heterococcus sp. DN1. Next base: position 3,828 of record AXNI01008494.1, on the reverse strand, counting down.
CTGAGTGATAATGACAGTGACAATGACAGTATGGACATGCACGATGATGCAGCAAGCACTGCTAACACTGCTGCTACTAGCAGTAACAAAGACCAGATTAAGCTTGAGAATGACGAGAAAGAGTTCCCTGATGAAGTGAACACACCAGATGATGTGCCTGCTCGTAAGCGGTTTGCAAGATACAGAGCGCTAAGGTCATTTAGAAGCAGCCCCTGGGACCCACAGGAGAGTTTACCACGAGATTATGCTAGAATATTTCAGGTATGTAAGCTATTTCAATGTGAACATGATAGAATCTAAAAAATATCATACTTGAATTCTTCAAGTATTTGTCATACAATATATTGCTCTTTATGTTACTCGTTGTAACAGTAGTAGCTGTAGTAGTGACAGCATAGTAGTACCAGCAAGCAATCTAGTGTCACTGACACCTTTATCAGTACCAATAGCAGTAGTTCTGTAGTTGATGCTTTACAAGTGCATCACACAAGCACTGCTGTTTGAATATGTAAGATCTGTTAGTAATACTGTTGGATTCAGAGCGTGCTTCAGAATGTTCTTTTTTGGCGGGTTATATTTTCTGGGCGTGCTCCACTATTATTCAATGAGTTCTCTCCAGTTCTTACCGCCTACATGAAACTGTAACAATTGTAACTGTTCAGTGCGCGTGACAGTGTTTCACTGTATCGGTGTGTTGCATGTAACAACATGCAGTGCAACCTTGTGTACGTGCACTGTTATACACGTGTGCTGCTTTTGCAATTGCACTTGATTTGTCTTAACCTATGTGTGATCTCAGTACTCATGCTACTATACTGTGTCATCGACAATCAAGAGCTACATTTACCTTCTTATACTCGTACAGTAATGCGTAACACTACTTAAATCGCTACTGTTAGCAACAGTTGTAGAAGCGCTATGCTTATAGTTTTTAATACATGCTTATCAACAGCAAAATTGCAGTATCGTTTATGGCATATACTGACTATTATGCAATCTTTGTTTCTCCATTGTGTACACGATGTCCCTGTAACTACTACTACATTGATGTTTAATGACACAAAAGTTTGATGACTTTTTAGCAGCTCAGAAAGTGGTTATCCGGGAAGGGGAAGTGGTAGAAAAAGATCAAAATGAGCAGTTACTTATGAGTAACGGCCCAAGTAAAGCAGCACAAGCAGCAGCAGCACGTACACAGCAGCAGTCACGCTCGCGCGCAAACAGCATGGCCGCACCAGCAGCAGCAGCAGGAGCAGCAGCGATGAAGCTTGATGACTTTGATGAAACCGCCAGCGTAACTGCCTTCAGTGAAACGTCAAAGTGTGTAACCGTCGCTGGTCACGAGGGCTACATTGCTTCTGGCACGTACGTTGAGCTGGTCATTGCAGATGTGCCGCTTGATGAACTGCAACAGCTTGAAGTTGCACCACTGCTGTGCTTCAGTTTGCTGCAGTTTGAACAAAAACTCAGTGTGTTACACTTTCAAGTGATGCGTGATGCACGCTACACTGAGCCAGTACCAAGCAAAGAGAGGCTAGTAGTGCAGTGTGGCTTCAGAAAGTGGGCAGCTAAGCCTGCGTTCAGTCAGATCAACCTCAACTGTGACAAACACAAGGTATGTGTTGTAGTACTTTTAGTTGAAGTGTAGCAAACTATACTTGACTAGCTACGGGTAGTTTGTGTATGCTACTATGATGTGTGAATCGGTAGTGGTAGTGCCTGTCAGCATGCTCCCATACATCAGCAGTATTGAAGCGCGACAACTATATGAAAGCGTCGTTGCATACTACACTGCAGTATGTGATTGAGAGTTAGAATGGTGCCTTTAGTGATACATGTTATTACCCTTGCCAACATTCACATATTCACACATGCTTACACATGTACACTACGTAACTGCGGTCATTATTGCTGCACATCTTTACTGTGTTATACGCAACAAACAGTTTGAGAGGTTTCTACAGCCTGGGCGTTTCTGTGGTGCTAGTGTATATGGTCCAGCTACGTTTCAACCAGCACCAGTGTTTCTATTCAAAGAAACGATTGATGATGTAACTGGTGCTGTTACTGCTACTACTCTTGTTGCCAGTGGTACTCTACTTAGTGTCAATCCTGATCACATTATACTGAAAAAGATTGTGTTGACTGGCTACCCTATCAGGTATATACTACAATGCTTATCAAACAGTTTACTAAAAGTTTGCAATTGTTCTTTATCATGTAGTGTTACCTTTACGCACTGCAATTGTATGTGTTGATCTAATACACAAGCTGTCAAGATGAACGCGTACTGCTAGCGTATGTTGCAATAGTGAACAGTTGCAGCAATTCACTTATCCGTGGTGTTGTTATCACAGTTGGTCACCGTTCCAGTACTTGTGACACTGTATGCAGCTCTGGGTCTTTAGACGTTTATGCGCGTGATGCACTGTATATCATCCAATCATGCACACCATATCAGTACTAACTCGCATGCATTGCTCATACACACACCACTCTTAAAACAACAGAGTGCGTAAGAGGCGTGCAGTGGTGAAGCACATGTTCAACTTTCAAGAGGACATTAAGTGGTTCAAACCTGCTGAATTGACTACTAAGTATGGTCTTAGTGGTCACATCAAAGAGCCAGTAGGCACACATGGCTTGATGAAAGTTATATTCAACAAGCATGTCAAACAGAATGACACTGTGTGTTTACCACTGTATAAGAGAGTATATCCCAAGCTTGATGGCGATAGAATACGAGTGCTATAATAGTGGCACCGCATGACTGAATACTTGTCGTTGCAGCAGTAGTAGCGTCACACAGTGTGGCACACTCAGCTACATATATACACATGTTCGACACTTGCTATAGAAGCCATCAAGGTGTCTTGCTTCTTGTTGTTCTTGTAGTTGTTCAGAAATTCAGTGTGGTAGCAATGTAACGCTTTTCAGGAGGTAACGGTTTTTCATCGCTGCGCAGATGCTAACCGAGCTTTAAGAGAGATGCAGTTTGCTTGTGCTGTGCTACTACTATGGTTTACGCTGGTACAGGCGGCTAACAAGAGGAAGAAGGCTATCGCAAAGGTCGATGCGGAGACTTTGCCCCTTGCCGTGGCGAGGATTTCTGATCTGTTCTTAATGGTTTACATGTCTTCAAACGCAGCCGCCCTGAGGGGCAGAGAGCCATGCTGTCGTAAAACTGTCTTGAACGAGGTTAGTTTCTCTACATCTCACTGATGTCGAAGCATGCCTGTTCCTGCAGCTGCGACTGACTGACACTGTGCTGAGTCCAATGCGCTATACCTCGATGATGATCTCTCACACAGTTCGCAGAAGCGGCTAACTACCTTGGCAGTTTGCGCAAGCCCATTGTCTTAGCGCAGTACGAAATCAAGACACTGTCTGATGAAGTCAAAGCCGAAGAGCACCTGCCTTTATTCTCTACTCTCAAGTTTGCACCTGGGCACCCTGCACTGATACATGCACGCGGTGTGAAATCTACTTGCGAATGGCCGCAACACCATGTCTACACAGGCTTACAGCATTCTCAGGTGGCCATTATACACAAGTTGAGCATCTTAACTGTGCGTTTAGCGTGCTAAGCAGGCACCACAATTCTTGCGAGACCACCCCCGCTGCAAAGTTTGCACGATTGCTGCTGACTCTCTGCATACATTCAAAATCGTGCAGGCTATTGTAGACTGGGTTATCAGAAGGAGCGGACCTGTCGTCACTGAGCTTGACAGCGAGAGTGTACTCACAGAGTTTGCTAGCAGAATTGGTCCAGTAGTTGTTGGCCATATGCACGACTTGTCTCCAAATCGTGTACATGCTTTCAGAAAG
>AXNI01008483.1:0-13358 GCA_000498555.1 Heterococcus sp. DN1 | reverse complement strand
CTCAACTGGCACTGCTACTGATGGTCGTGCTGTGCGCCTGCGCGTAGGCGCCAGTGTCTGTTCAGTAGCATGCAGGTGTACATCACGCGATATAGAGTAGTAATGTGTATCATCAGTAAAGCATGCAGTGACATGTAGTCAATATTGACTACACGATATACGCAGTGTGTGTAAGTTCTACGACAGCTGCTATGTATCATCATGCACGCGTGCAACACACAAATACGAGTAGAACAACGCTTCATGTGACAGCTTGAAGACATTGCTACACAAGCTGTCAGGTTATTGCCAACATGACACTTCTTGACTCGTGAAGCACAGCTTTGCAATTATGAGGTCTATACATACCTCAAGAACTGGCGCTGCGCTTGGTACTGCAGTAGGACTCTGTGTCTCCGCTGGTACAGGTGGCAGTGCTGCTGTAGAAGGACGTGCTGTTTTCCTTCTGTTTACCGTTGGTGCAACCGTTGCAACAATTACCGGGTCTACAGCCGTTGGACTAGCCGTTGGACTCTGTGTAACAGCTGCTTCTGGCTCCACTGTCTGTTGTGTAATAACACAACAACAAGCAGTGAAAACTGCATATTGAGTACTGCTGTTACTTGTTGCAGCAACGTACTTGTACAACATGCTGCTGAGCAACGGGCTATCTGACAACATATTGTGTGACAGAGCTACTGCTGCGTTGCCGCAGTTACTATATCAAAGCCAAAGTAAGGCATGCAACTGTATAGTGTATACTATCATACTACAACTCTTGCATTCTGATAAGCGAAATAGCACGTTCTTGTATACCCTGTAAGGAAAGGGCAGTACTGACCTCAGCAACTGGCGCTAGTGTAGGTGCTACGGTCACTACAGCCTGTGTAGGAGCTGCACATTCCGCAGAGCGTTCCACGAAGAGCGTTCCCAAGTTTTAGATTTGCACATACAGTGTTTGAAGAGAAGTGAGATATAACAAACAAAAGCGTTACAAGACCACAACAAGCCTATACTGCAGATTGTTGCATTAGATGTGGCCGCAGTGCTGCTACTTCAGTGCTCCGCATATATGATGCACACAACGTGTATTGCAGTGTAGTGTACGTAGGGGACACAGTAGTGTAGTGTAGTATACTGATTGTATAAAATTATACTATGCTCACCTGATTCAGCGGCGGTTGGAGCACTTGTTGGTGCAACTGTCACTCCTGGCTCAGCAGTTGCAGCTGCTGTTACTGCTGCTGTTGGTGTGAGTGTTTCACCTGGTGTAGGAGCTGCACGTTTTACAAAGACAGTTTCAAAGCACAGTACACCAATACACGCGCACAGCAATTACACGCTGATGAGCATAAGCATGAATCTGCAGAGAGCGCATGATAGCTAAGCACATGATAACGTGTGAGCTTTTAGTGTTAATGACTAGTCAAAAACGTTGCTATACAACTTTAACACAGCAGCCCTATATGCAAGGTGCTGTATATATGGCTATCAAGAACTGTTGAGATGTATAAGCTCGTACAACTAACAATTGTCAAAACCAGTAGGAGCTCCTGTTGGCGCTGCTGTTGGCGATTGTGTCTGTTGCAAGACATCAGAGCACGATCGAGTCAATCAGTACCCAGCAAATCGATAGCACCGCTCTATAGCGTAAGATGCAACGCCATCAAAATGTAACTTTGCGACACAAATGTAGTAGGTAATACTAGGTACTAAACGCCTACAATCAGTAAAAAACTTCACAGTACCAAGTGATCGCCACTTGGGTTCATATGAGCTGAATGTGTGTTATGTGCAATCTCACGCATTCAAACGGTTAAGCTCACCTGTTCAAGCAGCCTAACGTCCTGAGCGTCTGCAGGGGTTATGCCAGACCTCCACTGCACTATAGTATCGGCATGACGTGTGCTGCGCAGTGCTGCATTGTCAGCAATATCCAGCTGTGATGCTAACTCTGCAGTGCTGGCAGACATGCTTAGTGCTGGAGCTTTCCACACAACACGCCTTGCACTAGATGATGTTGTTGCAGTCTCCAACGAAGGTTGTGAGGCACTGCTGCCTGCCAGGCCAAGTGGTCCCGCAGACCATGGCCTCGCTGGCCAGCTGTATAAGAGCGCGCAACGTGAAGCAAACAGCGTTCAACATCACATGAGGGATCCCAGGCTGTGTTGTGTTACAGTGAAATTTTTGTGCAAAATTAAGGCGCGAACATACCTGAACTTTGCAACTATAGTCGCTGCACAGCTGCAAGCCAGCAGCAGGGCCAGAGGGCTCCTCATGACCTCAGGGTTGCTGTTTGACAAATTTACCGTTAATGTAACCCCTGAAAAACGGAGAAATTTCTGTGCCCAACGGTAATTTGGTGACAACGCTGAGCGCTGCGTTGTATGTGATGCTGCGCTCTCTGGCGCTGGTTGTACTTTATGCAGCGCTTTCCGTGGCAAGGTAGTGCCTGTATCTGTGTGCAACTCTTGCTAATGCAACGACGTTCGCTATTTGTCAAATAAATTTTTGGTTCCCTAGTCACTGCACTGCGCTGTTTACGATAGAAGTTTGCTCAGCCGCTTCAGCGCACTTGTCAACTATGTCATCCATTTTGGCGCAGGCTCGCTGGCAGCAGAACCTTTAGATTTGCATCTGCTCTAAACAGCGACCCTAAACACACAGCTCTACGCAAGCAACAGCGTTTAAAACCATCACGATCACTTGCTGACAGCAGCAACTCGACACTGGACGCTGGTGCAACTGAGATAGGCAAGCATGTCTGGAGCTCGCCCTCAGGCCGATGTACTCTTGAGCTGCTTCCTGATGGCGCTCTGATGCTGTACAATCAGCAAGCTCAGTGTGATATCTGCGGTGTAGCAGAGAGCGACAGCAGCAGCAGCAGCAGCTGCAAGTGTCCTACTGTTGCGTGCCCATGCGATGATGGCACAGCGCTAGTCTGGCAGACTAATGTATACTCTAGTGCGTCAGCATCACGCATCAAAATGCAGGCAAGTGCTAAACAAGGGGGTCTTTAATATCAGTGAAACTTTGTTAGTTACACTTATATATTACAGCCCCTTGTGCTAAATGTATATATACATTGGTGCAGTACATACACATTCAACCCTTACTAAAGTTCAGTGCTTTGTGCCACTTTCCTTTGGAATTCATGCCATATTCGCAGGATGATGGCAACCTTGTAGTTCTTGTACAAGGTGAGCCTGTATGGCAAACAGGCACAAATGGTAATGCTGGCGCATACATGAGCATAGCAGACGATAACACATTCAGTGTCAACTCTAACGATAGCAGTACTGCAATATGGAAGTCAAGCTCTACACTGCAGCGTGGTTTCACGCTAGTAGCACCAGCAGACATTACCTCACCAGATGGTATGTACAAGATCAGTTTAGCGAGTAACGGTACATTGATTGGCCATAAAACAGGCGTTACAGAACCATTGTGGACAGCTGGCAGTGCCAGCAACGCCTCTCGCATTGAGATGATCATGGAGGTATTGCACAGTACCATTCTTGATAGTTCTGATAGATATAACATTGAGTTTGTGAATTTTCAGTGTGGTGTTATACACAGTTTGCAGTCATTGTTTTGTAGCGCTAGACAATGCTTATGCAGTGCAGTGTATTTCAAGCATTCACATGTACTCATACACACTGCTGCTGCTTTGTTATTGCTGCTGTCAGGCTGGCGGTAACCTTACTATACACGCTACTGGTGAGCTAACAGCATTGTATGCAACTGATACTAGCAGTGCGGAGCCTACCTACTTAAATCTTTTTAAAAGTGGGGCACTTTGTGTTGTGGTAGCAAGAACTGGCGTACAGCTCAAGTGCATTGCAGAAGGTAATGTACCTTTCTTAAACTAGAGCACAGTCGTTATTGAACAGTCATGTTGTGTCCATTGAGCTCTTAATGGCTGATGCATCACACTGAACACGCACAAACCTGTGATGTTTTAGCTTACACAGCTTGCATATGCGCTGTTGCGCAGAAGTGTTCTCTCTTATGGCACTTCAGAATAACACTACTACACTGGTTTGCCATCATGCGCAGGTTCTACTGTTCCAGCACCACCAGCTGATACAGATACGCAGCTGTATACGCTCGCTATGAGCAGTGTGCTGAGCAATCTTGCAGTAGCAGACTTCAACAGCACTGCATTCACAGCAGCAGTGACTACTACCATTGCTGCTGCCGCATACAGCACAAGTGGTGTTGCAGTAGTTGTTGAGTTAAATGGTGTAACTGCAACTACTGGCAGTAGACGGTTACAAGCAGCTGCTACTAGTAGTAGCACTAGTGTGGCATACACAGTGCAGCATGTTAATGGTAGTACAACTGCAACTGGCATGCAGGCACTGCTAACATCATCTACTGGCAACACAGCTCTATTGAACAGCTACACAGCAAACACACCAGCAACAGCAGCAGTAAGCAGCATTAGCACAACTGCTCGCAACAACCCTCAGAAAGAACCGAAACGTACTAGTAGGAAGAAACGTTCCTTGTCTGATGCTCTTATAGGTGTCATCGCTGGCCTATCAGTTATAGCAGTTGCAGTGCCAGTGTGGTGCAAACGCAAAGCACTACTCAGCAAGTGCGGTGGTAGTAAGCAGCAACAGAAGCAGTTACCAGAGCCACGGTTACCAACAGAGTCGTTAGAAAGCGTTGGCGAGCCGGGTACTCGACCATTTCGTCGTGGTGCAACGGTCAAAGAGAGTGCGTTTCCAAGACGGCCGCCAGGGCCATATGATCGCAGTCCTATTTCAACTGTTCATCTTGGCACTACACAGAGCACAGCGCCTACTCCTGTTGCTGGTAGTAGTACAAGAGGTGTCAGGCCTGCTGTGACACCTGTGAACAATGCTGCTGGATACAACACTAACAGTGTGTTCAGTAGCAATGTTGGTGGTGGCAACAGGAGCGCTTATAACAGTACTGCTTACAACAGTACTGCTTACAACAGTACTGCTTACAGCAGCAGTGCTTACAGCAGTAGTGCTGGTGGTGGTACTGCCAGTGCAGCAAGTAGTGCTCGCACAGTGGTTGCTGCCACTGGTGGTGCACGCAGCACAAGGTCAACAGCAAGGTTCATGCAGAGTCTGTCTACTGCAACTAGCAGTATCACGAAGAGTGTAAAAAACTTTGCACAGAGCCATAATGGACAGCGAGCTGGTGTGCTGTGGGATGGCATAGGTGAGTCACTCTTGTGTGTATATGTTCAGTTTGAACGTTCAGTTTGATCAGCTTCAAGCAGTCTTTATCGGATTCAACTGCTACGTCATTGTGCTCTAATGTGCTATGTGCACTACGGTATCCAGTGAGTCAATTCTTCAGGTTGTTGTTTTTTAGTCACCGTAGGCACTACCATCCTTTCTTGATAAGTTCAACCTCCACTTGAACTTGTGCGCGCTGAACTTTGTGTGCACGCGCTGCAGGTTCTTTGGCTGAGCACATACCCTATGTCAAGAACTGCTATGGCCTAATAAATGAAGTTGTAGAGCTGTTTAGTACAGCTGCAGAGATAGGCGACAATCTTACTACTATCGTAGAGTGGGCACAAGACATCAAGGTATGTATACACTTCATGAAGCAAGTAACAACATCTTACAGAAGCATACAGCCAATGCAGCAAGTAGTTTGCTTGTAGAAGTATGATGTGTGTGTGCAGGCAAACATGCACTGTGTTGACATGCGCGCACATAGTACATATATATAGTACATGAAAGTCCATGATAGTTAATTTGTAATAGTGTAGAGTTAAAACTTCACTACGAACGCACAGTTGGATGTGTAATCTATGCAACATGCATGCTGTAGTGCCGACATAACTAGTAACAACTGCATGCACATACTGACGCACACACACTGCAGAGCACACTGGACACACTAGCGCAGCACCTGTACAAAGACCCAGCACTACTTGCTAGCGCTAACACAGCGCTCATGGACAAAGTTGAAGCTGTGCTTACTGAGCTCATTAGACTGGCCACACGCCACAGCAGGAACGGCATGCTCATGGACTTTGCTCTGTCTCGCAGCACACAGTCACTTGTCGATGACGCCAGCAAGTGCTTGAATGAGGCACTAGCGAAGCTACAGCTAGGCCTTAGTGTGGCACTTATTGGTGCAACACTGAGCATCAAGGAGGACACTACAGTACTGCTAAGGTGTGTGTATACTGCCAACTGTTACCAGTCGCTTGCTGACACTCTGCGACAACAGCATGCATTGCGCATGTATAGTACACGCAAGTCATCGCTACTGCTGCTGATTGTAACCACAGTACACCTATGCAGTACTGCTTGATTATTCAAACTGGCAGTATTCTTGTATCACATCATAGCTGCTGCTGCTACTCCTACTGTGCAGTAGCAGCGCATATAGCTCTATCAACTCAGTATCATACTTTACAACACTTGTCAAGTACTTCAATTCACTGACACAAGCTTATGCAACTACTTCGTGCACACTACAACAGTGCTACAGACGACATGCAAGTACAGCTCAGTGTGCTTGGTGCTATGATGGTGCGTATAGAGCAACACATGCAAGCTGGACCTACTGATGCAGACTCTACTACATGGTATGCATCACGCAGCCGCTGCAACAGTGGCAATCAGATCACAACATCATTCACCAACGCTGCAAGGAACATGTCATTTGAGAGTAGCTTGGCAGCAGCAGCTACCACAGCAGCAGCACCACCACAGCGGCGACGTCGCAAGCAGCAGCAGCAGCAGCACGGCACAGCGAGCAGGCGGCAGTCAGCAGCAAGCGAGCACTATGAGTCTGACGCCAACTGCAGTGGTACAGATACCAGCTGCTGTGACACTGCAGTGAGAAGCGTTAGAAGTGGTGATAGTAGTACACTAGGGTACGGTGCAGCGCTGTATAGTGCTGGCTACGCTGAGCTTGCAGGTGTTCTTGAGAGACTGCAGCTGCCACCAACTGCAGTCACTGTGATGCATGACTGCGCTGTTGGACAAGGCAACTTTGCTGTAGTGTATAAGGCAGTGCTTGGCAACAAAGTGTGCGCTGCAAAGGTCAGTACGCGTGTGTATGCATGCATGCACCATGTGTGTACACTGTTTATACACGTGTGCTGTATACAGCTGGTGACTGTGTATTGTGCACATCACTCGCTACAGCGCAGCTTGATTTCTTATTGTGAGCTAGCAGCACATATGTGTATGATGTGTTGTGTAGCGCTGAGTGCTTGTAAAGTGTGTGGTGCTTGTAACGCACATTTTCACTACATCACATTGGTAAGAGTGTAAAGCGTCCATATGCACAAAAATCATGAGAAATACGCTGCTTACTGTAGCTATTACTGCAATCTTTACACAATAACAGGTTGTTAAATTGGAGGGACTGAAACCGCTGCAGTTTCAGAAACTGCTAACTAAGTTCACTAAAGAACTATACATACTATCTAAACTGCGACATCGACACATAGTCAGCATGTTGGGCTGCACTACTACTTACAGTGAATTGACGATTGTGCTTGAGGTCAGTACTAACATCACAGCTGCTATTGCTAATGCTGCTACTAATAGTAACAGTAGTCGCTGTCAACAGGTAGTTGCTGTACCTGGTGTAACCTGGTGCACATTGCTGTAGAACGCCGGCGTGACGTACACTGTACGTATCGTGCCTTACATTGAAAGTGATACGATTGTACGAAGCGCTCATTCACTGCTGTTGATACACTGCTTTATGCCGTATTATATACAGTATATGCAACGTGGTAGCCTACGAAGTGTACTTGACTCAGCTGATCACTGGCAGCAGTACACACCAGAACTAAGGCATCAGATACTATGTGATATAGCTGAAGGTATGGCATACTTGCATGAACAAGATGTATTTCACAGAGATCTTAAGAGTCATAATGTACTGATAACAGATGATCGCAGAGCAGTACTAACAGACTTTGGCTTGAGTAAAACAGCTACTACTATTAGTGGTATGACTAATACCGAAAGCTCATTTAGAGGCGCAACACCAGCATGGACAGCTCCAGAAGTGTTTGGCACTAGTAAAAAGAGCCCACAGTTCATTGCTAAAAGTGACGTGTATAGCTATGGTGAGTCACTCTTACACCTGATCATAGCTTACAACTACGTAGCTCTGGAAACTTACTATACTGTACGTAATGTGATAGACACTGTTCTAACTTCGCTAGCACATACATTGTCGTGTAGCCATGCTGACTGTTGTTGAGTTTATTAGCGCGCTGTTGCTGTCGCTGTCGTGATTTGCTGTCTATCTGTGTGTGCTACAAGCTATACAGAAGCTTCAGCCACTTTTTACACATACATACTATATATATGATGATAACGCCTACATGTTGAACTGTTATAGTACTCATCGTTACTTTTGCGACTGTTACAGGTATACTGATCTATGAAGTGCTGTCAGGGGCTTATCCTGTTGCTGTACATGGCAGCGATGGTAGCGAAGTCAGCAATTTGCCATGGTACGGTATGAGCTGTACAGATGTGTTCGCAGCAGTAGTAGCACAAGGCCGCAGACCACAACTACACAGTGACAGTGTGCATGATGGTAATGTACTGCATGCAGTTGCAGTTGTAGACACCATGGCTCAGTGTGTAAATACTGAGCCTTTTGACAGACCAACATTTGAGCGAGTGCTAGACATGCTACAAGAGCATGAGCAGTTGTGGATGTAGTTACTGCTGCTATTGATTGTTGCATTCACGAACATACAGCGTGTTTGAAGTGTTTCACAACTTATGTGATTTAAGGTCAATTTGAGCTGCATACGTATGTTGCGATGCATCAGTAGTACGTGTCAATGTGCTTGCAAGGGGCAGCAAGGGGCAGCAGCAGTTGTGGCAGTAGTACCAGTCACAGTCATAGCAACAATGACAGTAGCTGCAGCAGTGTGAAGCAGAACCCTAGTGTAGTTGTACACGTCATTGCGTGTGTTCAATCATAGTAGGATAGCGTTTTACCTTATCATTCTGCCCCGTCCACTGTCCATAGCATAGCTCTAATACTGACATATTTTTTCATTCGTTTGATCAGTACTGTTTGCGTCGTTCCCAGCTGTTTGCATTGCGCGATGAACTGCACTGTTATCGTGCCATACTGCACCATAAACGTGGCGTATCAAAACATCAACACTTGCAATGGTGAACATCTACATCTACATACTGCAAGTAGTATGCTCATAATGCCGGACAGCAACAAGAACACGCCACAAACCAGCACATATCATCACTTAAAATATTGTCTAATCGTTGAGGTCTTAGATAACAGCAGCTTTATCATTCAAGTGTGTTTCATTAGTGTGCATTCGCTTGTCACTATGACATGCAGCTCAACCTACACAACATACATCTCAACGCTTTCGCTACTCTAAATGAATTGCACACGCGCTACATGTGACTTTACGACCCGTCTCTACGTGCTAAACGTTGTGCTGCTGCTGTAAGTACTGCACTACACCTCTGCAGTGCTTTTTGACAGTTTACAAACGGTTGAAATCTGCTGTTTAGAGCATGACAGTTACGAATAATAACGGCTCGTGCTGCTCTGCCACTGACTACAAATGGCCTTCTAACGACCATAAGCATCTGTAGCAGTGCCTGCAATGTGTTGTGTGTATGTGCAGCAGCATTGGTGAAAGCTGTACTGTGTCAGTCCTGGCTATTTGTAGCGTGACACAGTGAGCATCAGAGTTGCTTACATCTCAACGTACGCAGCTGTATTAATCTCGAGACTGCGTTAAGAACGCTGACAGTAGTAGGTTGCACTCTACCGTATAGCATGTTATACTGCAAGTTGAGTAGTATAATACGTATTGAGGCATAGCAAGCACAAACAACCCGTCAACTTTCTACAAGTGATACTTCACGTTAGTATTGTGCTTGCATATGCTGTTACATTCACCTTTGCAATGCCAAGCCTCATACTACTAGGCGCATTCATAGACATACCACTGCTATTACTACTATTACTGCTATTCATACTACTGTTGCCATCGCTGTTACTGCTGTTGTTCGCAGGTTTTTCGCTCCATAACATTTGTAATACACCAGCAATCAAGCCTAGTACACCGCCAGCTACTATCAGTGTAAACTCGTCTTCCTACAATATGTACAAAAACAGATATACGTAATACTATTTAGATTAACTACAAACTGATACTTTCATACAGATGTAAGCAAGAGTGTGCAAGACATACACGCTGCATGGCATAATGCAGAGAGTAGTATCAGTAGGTATAGCAAATGTTTCACAGCTGGTGCTGAATAGACGTTGTACCTGAAATATAGGGTGCAGTACCCCTTCAAAGTCTCTACTACTCATTAGCTGCATCTGGTGATTGATGTGTGTGTATATACAGATGTTTGCGTACAATCATGCAAAGTATCATACACAGTACATACATGTAGTAGGTGATGTGAGCATGTTGACTTGAGAGTCAGCAAGTACAAACTACTCTGTACTGTAACGCTTCATTCTATCACAATTATACCGCAGCAAACACAAGGACACAGATGTGTCATTATAACCTGTGTGTCCATAGTTTCTTGTAGCTGCAGTGTCTTATCGGTATACTCATGTAATACATGTACATGGTCTGACAGCCTTGCACCAACCTGTTATTGTTATCAATAACAAACACACAACAAATGTACAAAAACATATATAAGTGGCTACATCACGCAGCATCTTACAGCACATTGTGATCTATCTACTCGTGGTGTTTAGTACACACAATCATCAAGCGCATGCAAAACACTGCAGTATACTGAAACATCTAGTAGATTGTAGTAGTAAAGTAACAGTAGTGCTTGCTTGCTTACTTGAGTAGCAAGGCCTTGTGCTAGTGTATCATCAATTGGTGTACCACACACAGCACTGGCTTGCTTTATAAATGGTGTCACATGCTGGTATATACGTACACGTGTCGCGTAGTCACAATGTGCATGTGTACACACAAGTGCGCACAGGGCAGCAAGAGTCAGCACAAACGAATGCTTGTCACAACTCTACAAGCACGTGATACAGTATGAGATTGTATAGTACTACACTGCAATAGCGCTCAGCACAATAAACTAGGCTCGGCAGCAGCTGCACAAACACTAGGTGCATCAGTGGCAGCAGCAATGCTAGTAGTAGCACAGTTTTGCATTGTAACAATTACCTTATTAAGCAGCCTATAAAAGGCAGGGGCTCTAGCACCGAATAGAAGAACCTTCCATATCTTCTTACTGGTGAGAACATTCGCAGAAAAGAACTGAGAAAATTCTGCAGAAACTTCTGACTGCCTCTGCAGAAACAGACCCTGCAGTAGAACTGGTCCTACTCTTATAGGATCAACCTGTTGTTTTCAACAGTTATCACCGGTTGTTAACGGTTATGATATGAACATATTGACACTCCAGCACATGTGAACTGTTGCTATGGCGGTACTTGTATACACTGCGCGTTGGTTGTCAAGCTTTAGCGCAGACATTATTACTACGCTCATGCACCGTCAAGCTATAGTGTCAGTGTACAGCAATATTGCACAATTGATGATAGCACGCAACAGCAGTATATGCTGTTGCTACGCTGAAGTACAGATATATATACTGTGCATATGGCAGAGTGAATGCTTTCATACTGACAGAACGTACCGGTTCGAAGATGAGTTTAATAGCGATAGCATTAGTAATGATACCAACAATCAAGCCACCAGCTGCTATAGTCCATGGCTTATCATACAGTAGATAGATAAACATCTGTATACAGCCCAATATGAAGCCTAACCATAAACCACTGCAATTTCAGCAACAGTAGCAGTAGTAGCAGTAGTGTTTGTCGTGACAACAACAATGTGTAGAAGCGGTTTACTATCAGTTGCGAACGCAATGCATAGCAAGCACTTGTGTGTGACTATAACCTGTACTGTATACATATGTATATATGCTATAAAGTACATCGCAGTGTCTGCATGCACATTAAACCGTTCAATTGAGTGTTGTGTCAGTATACATATGTATATATGCTATAAAGTACACTGCAGTGTTTAAACCGTTTAATTGAGTGGTGTGTCACCTGTTGACAAGAAATGGAAACTCTCTTTTACCACACCTCTGGAACAGTTGTACAAGTACCTGCGTGCATGGACAATAAGTGACAATAGTATGCGAGTATATGCGACACAACACACAGTCTATCAATTCAACAATGTATCAAGTCAGTATTCAGTACACAGTGCCATTGACGCACATTAGAAGCTTTTGTGCAGCACTACACAATAGTACTGCTAACATCAGCAACAGCATCACTTACAGATACTATATTGAATTCAAAATTCAAGTGCTTACATTTTTATCAGCCACCATTTCACCTACTACAAGTTCTTTCAGATCGAGTACACTGTTGATGTTACATTGTAGATCTTTCGTTAGTCTGATAAGCATTCTCTCACGCAGTTGGCCAAGCCGCTCTATCTGACTATCTGCGATACCATTGATCAACAATGTGCACGCAGACAAGTTTACAGTTATACACGCGAAGTGGTATTGTATGAGCGCTACTATACCATACAGCAATAATTTTACAGTCTAAGCAAAGCGCGTAACACTGGTGTTGACACTGTACCGATACCATAGTCTACATTCAATGACACCATGATGCACTCTACTATTAGTCTAGCAATTCTGTGTGTACAGCGAAACATACACAGGTAGTACTCTACATACACGATAGACCATTAGCTGCACTCTGTGGTAACCAGCTCATTTGTGCTGGCAGTATATCACCTATAGAACGTGCATACATGTACAGCACAAGCATGTAACATATGTACACATTGCACTTTGTCAAAACCATGAGCTGTACTCAAGCAGCAATGAATCAGTACGCGCAGCTTAACGAAGCACACTCAACAGCTTGTAAGAACTGAGCAACACAAGCGACGCATAACGCTGACACGATGCAGGCACCTCTTACACTGCAACAAGTTGAACTACTCATTCACTGTGCACTGGCTTCAGCTGAGGCATAAACACTAATGACTTCAACTGCGGCAGCAATACAGTATACATGTCAAGTATCATTATGCATGACAATGTGGACATGTCTTTTGTAACACACATAACACATACCAGCAACTTCTTGTGCCATTTTGCCAATCTCAGGTGATAGCAAGTGCGCTATCTTACGTGGATCTAGCCTTCTGAACACCTATGCGTATACAGCACAACCATGCATAATATGTACGTGCATACTATTCGTCGTCATTAAACTGTACTGCAGATAAAATGATATCAATACTATAACACAGCCGCGTGTATAGTTATTTTTGCTGCATTGATCAGCTACATATCACGCTTCTCAACACTATT
>AXNI01008482.1:0-14821 GCA_000498555.1 Heterococcus sp. DN1 | reverse complement strand
TGCCCCAAGAGATAGTAGAGCCAGTACAGAATGTGCCCACAACATTGTACTGTGTGTTAGTGGGGCACTGCTTGAGCTCCTCCTCGTCAAGTAAGCACTCGCAGGCCTCAGAGCCATCATTTTTAGAAGCACATACGGCTCCAAATGAGCAGACTATTGGAATGCCGCCATTGCTACCGCAGCTTTCTGTTGTGTTAGCACGTCAATGCACACAGTGTCAAGCATAGCAAATGAATCAGCTGATTGATGTGACGTCTCTAAAGTGTTATAGATAAGTGCCACAGCACCATCACAGCCACCACAGAAAGCATGTCTTCGAATGCAGTCAAGCTGCAGCAACAAGGCGCATTTGCCAACGCTGTACCTACCTAGGCACTGCTCAATGCCAAAGCCAGCAGGAGTCAATGTCTGCTTCTCGGGGCACGCACACTGTCCGTCAATGCAGCGCTGCGTGTAGTCTCCGCTCGAGTAGCCGCACACCTTGTTGTTCTCAGCGTACTTGTCAGTGTTGCAAACTGCTTCTCTGACTGTTGTGCGAACACACCACAAACACATTAAGGACAGTGTGATACAAGGCGCATGTCAGAGGGGAGCAGCAGCAGCAGAACATGCACGCAAGTAGTCTGTATGCAGCAAGCATCAGTAGTGCCTGAAGTGTGCTAATGTTGCTACAGCGGTATAAGAGTTTGTAGCAAAGAGTAGTGGCGCTGGTAACAGCGGTGTTAACGGTAGAACTGAAAACCTTAATGTTACACTTACGGATGCACGAAGGTCCAAACTCTGTCGGCTCTGTGGCGGTGTTACCCAAGTGCACTTTTCTGGATGTAGCCACGTAACCAGGCTTGCAACTACACTCTCCATTCAGGCAAATAGAGTCAGTCACATCAGTGCACATCTTGATAACGTGGCCGCTGTCATCGAAACAAGCACTCTTTGGATCTGTTTGTGTTGGGTTTTAGCAGACACATACCAATCGGTGGGCGCTAGTAACAGTTAGGCTTACAATGTATACACATGATACTTTAATAGTGCATGGCGCTAGCATGCTACAAGATGTCGCAAAAGAATTTTACATGTAATTGTAGGCAGTGTTGGCGCACCATCTCGGCACATTGTTGCAGTGTGCTATATAGCTTGCTTACCAATGCATGTAGCTTCGCCTTGCTTGTCAGTAAAAGGAGCTTGTCCAGAACCGCACATGCATCGATTATCAGTGCAGCTAGCGAAGATGTTGCTGTTACAAACTGTGCCATTCTCGCAAACCAGGGCCTTGGCTGTGCAACGATAATCATACATACATACATCGATGACGCATAGGAGTCAGCTAGGAGAAAGCAGGAAAGAGGCGCAGTGCAAGGCGCAGTGCAAGGCGCTGCATTGCCAACGCGATGCAGTCTTGGAAAATATGTTACTTTGTATACTGTCACATGAGTTGCTATGATTGAAGTGTGTGCAGCTTGAATCTGTGACCTGCGAATGCTACTCACCCATGCAACGGCCGTTTGGCAACAATTTGAAGCCTTCCTCGCAGTAGCATGTGTTGTCCTGGCATCCAGCTGTGCTAGCATTGCAGACACTGCTATTGTCACATTTGTGCTTCAGATCTGTGCGTGCACCATAACAGCAGAGGCAACAGGATCAGGAGCAGCAGTATCCTCAACTAACTGAGAGCTATGCACGCTATTATCAATGCAACAATTTGCACCAGCGCTTCTCACGCGCGTGCACATTCCTGCAGGGTGTATGCTACGAACATGCTCTGTCAGGGTAGAAAAGTTTAGCAGCCAGAAAGCAAGAATTTCGCTTACAAAATTGTTACCGGCGGCTATTCAAGCATCGAAGTAAGCACTCTGTACAAGTAAGGCAACACAGCGGTTGGCCACACACCTACGCACACTGGGTTGCCATGTGCATCGTAGTGACCATCCAGTGGGGACGCCACTGTGCCTTTGGCGCACACGCAAGTGTTTGTCTCATCGCAGCGGTCGTACATGCCGCGGCCTGACTGGTCGTGCATGGAGCTGGCTGACTGATCGTTGTAGACTGCGGGCTGCTGATCGTTGCACACGTACTGCTTGTCAGGGCAGATCAGCTCGGGGTCTGTTGTTTGTAGTGCAAAAGATGCACAAAGTCGGCTTCAGGTCTTATAGTGCTAAAGTTGCTAGCACGCAGCGGTGTACATAGTGCGCAACATGGGTGAGCTTCATTCAAATTGAGGAGGTACCAGCATTGTACAGAAACAGTACTCAAGACCATGTACCACGTGCATGTTGCGGTCGTTTACCGACGCAAGTGTCTTCGGCTAGATATGGCTGAGTGTCAGCGCCCAGGCGGACCTTCCCTGGCTCGCATTGGACTGTGCAGATTGGCAGCTGTAGAACGACATTGACACCAGTGCACGCCTCGATAGAGCTGACGCAGTATAGGGACTTGTTGGCAGCGCAAATCTGCTTGGGATCTGCAATCATTTTGATACATGAATGAAGGGACATATTCCCGATTAATATTCAGTCAGTTGAGACAGGGTGCACACGTGCTGATCTCATGTAGAGCGAAAGGCACAAGGCAATCGCTCAGTGATGCAAGTTGTCATAGAGTGTTACTCACATACACAGGAGAAGTCAGGGTGTAGAATTTGGCCTTCAGCGCAGACAGCTGTTTGTGCAAAAGCGATACAAGAGCACAAACGCAACGCTTAGATGCTGCATGCTCCGCGGCACAGGGCAATGCGCTTCCCAAAAAGAAAATTGACGGCTGGCTGATAGCTGTCAAGTTCAACCTCAACATTTGCGGACCGGGCTGAACGCACCTGAAGGTGCTGCTGTGGGAGCTGGAGTCGTAGGGCTTGTAGACGGCGCAGCGACATCACCAGGAGACAACTGCGACCCCCATGCGTTCACAGCGAGCAACTGGCAAAGCAATAGAGTCGCTGTGACCTTCATCTTTGGAGCTGAGGCACTATGAAGACTGTGATCTTGGCGTTGAAGATTTGACCGCCGCGAAAAATCGCGTAAAATCGCGTGCTTCTTTAAGAAAACGGTATTGTAGGTACAGTTCCATTGACAAATCGGGGGTACAAAAAAAATTCGATGTCTGGAGTTCAGCAAGTGCAGCATCGTACCTCTCGTCTAAATCAACGTACTGCTTGCTACTGACGCTAGCGGCCTGCAGAGTTGCAACATTGAATGCACTCCTTGCTGCTGTCAGCCGGTGAAGCCCATCTAGCAGTCGAACTCTGCTGCTGAACGCGGTTGTTTGGACGTCTTAGAAGCTGTAGGAATGGCGTTTTGTAATTTTCGTACAGGTGTGTGATCTGTTGCCTTGGCGGTTACGTTCGCACGTATTGAATCACGAGTCGACTGCAAACTCTAGGGTTGTTAACCGAGGGCAATATGTCGGTATTCGGTTATTACATCTGAGGGCTCGGTCGGTTATTCGGTTATGGACAAAACCGAGGCAGGTCTCGGTGATGCTCGGTTTAGTCGGTTTTGCTCGGTTCGGTAGTAGACGTCAAATTGACGCAGCCACTTCCATATTCACGACATGCGCGACCACAGATATACTGCAATCATTTTAATGAAGCACAAAGAGCAGTCTTTACGCTTACGTGTTGTATATTTTGGACGCTAATGCAGCGTCGGTATACAGCTCATTAGCTCGGTTTTGCTCGGCTGTGCTCGGTTATGCTCGGTTATGCATGAAGTGCCGGTTATATATAACCGAGTATACCGAGTGGTCAGGCTCGGTCGGTTATTTTAAATAACCGAGCTCGGTTAACCGCGGTGTTGAAAGCTCGGTTAACAACACTAGCAAACTCTCATGAAGTCGATGGCATTGATTGCTATAGTGGTTGTGATGCTAGTAGTTGTGTTGCTCAACATCTACGCAAGCGCGGAGAAGGGCAAGTGTGCTGAACCGGCTGGCATTCTGTCAGAGAATGGCTTAGCATGCTGCCCCACATGGTAACAAATCAAACCACGCGCTGTGTTGTGTATGCACACGTGATGTGCTTTTGCAATGTTGCCAGAGGAGCAGATGCTGCAGAAGACAAGTCACTTGCGTTAGCACTCACCCTTGCTTATACATCTACAGGTGCGGTTCTTGCGGCGGACAGCAGTGCAATACGATTGCTGACAAAAATTGCTGCGTGGCGCCAATCTTAGCTGCAGCACAGGACTGCGCTGAGCATGCCGCCCCCTGCGCCATGCATCAAGCGTCCAACCGCGACTGGTTTCAGTCCTTCGGATCATTTGCTATTGGCAGAGCGCTGTTAGGTGAGAAGCAACAGCATGATCGCACGATTCAGGTCTCTCGTTGCTTGTAGCACCCTCGTCTCAGCTCACAAGAAGTTTACTTGATTCTTACCTATCCATCTCTTCGTGTAATTTCAATAGAAGCGGCCCTGGCAAGAACTATCATGGTGATATTTGATCATGGCTGCAGCGATCCGAATCAGCTCAACTACCCCTCTCACGGCTGTGTTGGTAAGAGCTTCGTATCCTGAAGTTGTTTTCCTGCACTGCACAGCAAGTGATGCTCACAAAGTGCTTTGACATTATGGATAGGCAGATTTTAAGTAGATTTGCGCGAAACCGCTTGCAGACGTAGGCAGTGTTGTCTCATGTTCTCCACGAATTTTGAGCGTCGCCGTATATGTGAGGTCCATCATTTCGAGCGAAAAGGAGTTGTCAAGTGCCACACACTTGCCCGGTGCTGTTTAGAGTACATTGTCAGTGCTCTCATTGTTGTAGTGCACTGCGCATTGTGGCTGAGCACGTACTCTTGGATTGATACGTCGGACAAGTATAGCATACAGCGACTGTCCCACATGCACGCATGCAAACACCGCTGTGCATGTCTTTTGCAATTTATGCAGACGCAGAGAGAGTGTGCCTGGAATATTGAGCACACATTACATGGCTGATACCTCAATATGCCACAAGCGTGTAACGTGTATCTTGCAATAAACTAGTGACAGCCATCGATAACTTTTAGAAGAGCTGCGTCTTACACGCTGTACTGCACCTCGTAATGTATTTACCAGCGTAGACAGCTCCAGCGTCTGCGAGAATGGTACAGCGTGCAGTGAAGCAGTTCCTATCTGCAAGAATAACATTTGCAGCTGTCGCGACGATACTTCCTTGTTCAATGATGACCTTTCTGTTCCGTACTGCGAAGGTCAGTCATAACATTCTCCACACATCACCCATCAGCATTGCTTATGATGTCACTCCATCTTGTTATTTTGCGCAACACTGTGCACTGCTTGCTGCTGTCTATGGTGGGCACACGGATTGCACGCATTGCCCACGCATTGTGTAGAAAGGTATGTGTACAATCTGCTCGAGCTAAATTGACACTGATTTTGGCGCACTTGTAAAAATTCACACACATGCGCACCTATGCATGTATGCACAGATAATGTGAAGCTATGCTTTGACAGCGCTGGTAAAGCCGATAAGGCGTGCACTGGCCTTGCAGGCACCACATGTGTGAATGGAGCATGCGTGTGCAAGTCTGGATACACTCTAACTACCCCTGAGGTGTACGTTGGTAACAGCGCGGCTGCCACCGTAGTGCAGCGTACTTGCGTTCGTAAGTGTGTGGTATGCTATATATATATACATCAGCAAACCAGCTCACCGTCATACAGCTGTGCTTTCATATATTTGCGTCTGCAGCTTGCATGTTGCTCTCCGTATGAGCACACTCATACACAATGGCAGGGCTGGGCATGATGCAGAGTGCGGCAGCAAGCGCTCTTTGTTTCTTAATTTTATCTGGCAGAAAGAAATACGTGCTGTCCGCAATGGTGTTTGAGCGCGCGCCACTTCACACGTATGTGTGTGTTCATTCCTGTACGTGTACTTCTAACACTGTTATTGTACAGCCGAGAAGGTTGTGTGCAACACTGGAATACACGTCAAGGCCAACAGAGTATGCATGCAAACCTCGATCTTTAATCTATCTGTCGGTGCGTCAGCTTACATCAGCCGGCTATCTTGCGTGGATACCCGCGTGTTTGGGCCCGGGTTCGATCCGTCACTGCTCTCTGACAAACATGCTAGCAAGAGTTGCATAGATGGGCGCTGCAGGTTAGATCTAGCTCTCCCATGTACTTTGAAGCGCACGCAACTGATGCTAATTTTACACACTGTCGTA
This sequence comes from Heterococcus sp. DN1, assembly GCA_000498555.1. NCBI lineage: Eukaryota > Xanthophyceae > Tribonematales > Heteropediaceae > Heterococcus > Heterococcus sp. DN1. Next base: position 8,659 of record AXNI01008482.1, on the reverse strand, counting down.
GCTTACAGTATGCTTATGTGCATCAATGAGCACGTTACAAGGTCTCTCTTTGCAGCACGCACTCTTGCGAGTGTGTGTGTGTCTGTGTGTTTATACGACACAGGCGCGTGTTTTGACTTTAGTTTGCTAGTCAGGTCCTCACGCACTGCTCTTTGATTTGGATGTGTGTGCTCACGTGTGTTGTTGCACGCAGATGTCTTAAAGGTCAGACGTTGATACCAGCACGCGATGACGTCGCTCAAATTGCCATGGATGCCTACTGCACCGCGCCGAACGATGATGAAATTTGTGCAGGTATACGATGTTTGACTAGTGTCATGGGTTTACATTACTGCGCAACGATTTGCAGAATTCCAGGACGTAAGCACTTGTATACAGTATTCGTTCGGTCATGTACTACAGTATACGTCATCGATGTGCTTACCATGTATGTACTGTGCTGTATGACACGTTGCTCTACAATGTCGCCGCGAACACAATTCCAACTTGCACAGATTCATGCGGTCAGCACGACGGGTATGATATGGTCTGCCACCACGGTGCAGTGTGTGCCACAGTCAGCGAAGCTAGCAGGGAATGTACATGCGACCCATTCGTACACAATGCCAAGCTGACCTACAGTCGTCCTGACCTAGTATATGGATATATCAGTGCACGCTGCGGTACGTTCACAATGACACTACTGAGACTATGTACTGCCGTGTTCTTTGCGCTCATATATCGATGTTTATGGCGTCCGCTATGCCTTCTGCGAGCTACAATCATAGACGCCTCACTGCTTTACATATGTGTGTGTGTGTTCGCGTGACTGGCGCTGTATGCTGCTAATGGTGTGCCGAAAAGTGCAGTCAAAGCTACTGTTTTTACAGCAGACGATGCACAGTTTTTGAATGGTATACGACACAGACTGTCTTCAAACTTTTAGTTCAGTTGGGTCGAGACGAGGCTGCAATATAAAATAGCAATGATACAGCTGCCACGTATTTGATTGGCTCTTGTAAGAAATATTCGGTGGAATGGCGCAAGACATAGTAAGCGTAATTTGCGTGTGTGACATTTTTGGGTTGGCTTCAGTTGTGATTGATTTCTAACAGTCTGAATTTAGAGCAGTGATGCTGCAGTTTCAGAGCGATGCAGGTATACATAGCGAACATCTACAGCAGCAACGAGTTTACAGGGTGCCTAGTTACTGGCTGGACGACTGTAGCCATTGCGCAGCCCTTATCAAGGAACACGTGACTGACAGAGCTGGTGACACAAGTGTAGGCGTAGTTCTTCAGACAAAACAGAATGTACAAATGTGAACATCGAATTGTTGGCACCGCTGTTTCCTTGCTTTCAACATCCATGTCTAAATCATAAAGCGCGCTCATGGCGATGTATAGCAATCACATTGCGCAAACTACAAACAGTAAGCAAATGACACCAAGCAGCAGCAGCAGCAGTGTGCAGACCACCGAGTATGACTAGCATGGCTATTATGGGCTTAGACACACTATATTGCATTTTACTGCACAGAGCACTAGAAAGTCATGTACACATACGCCAACAACACACATCATGCCATCGCAAGAGTCACACCTCCTCATTTAGCAAAAAGTACTCTGCACTGGTTCTGTTAGTTTTGGTGATCACGCGTATACTCAGCTCGGCGGACAGGGCGAATGCTAACAGTGGCATTTGTGGTTTGATCAGGGTTGGCTTTAGGTGCAGATCTACATCAGTAGCTTGGCCGCTACAAGGGCAGCGCTCATGATGGATGACAAGCCAAGCCCTAACCTAACAGAGCCTGCCGTTGTTGGCTTGGCAGTCGGTGTAGGCGTGGGTGCCATCGCCGTGGGGTCACTGAGGCTCATGCCCTCTGGAAAGAAGCCACCTACAGAACGTGGCGCATATAGCCGAAGAGTTCAGCAATGTAGCATTAGATGAAGTACACGCTGCGCGCATTGCGAGTGAAATGCTGTACTGCATCATTGAACGGCCCGCCACCTTTCACCTACCCTTGCCAGTGTTGCTTCCAAGAGTGACGATCTTGATGATCTGCGTAGCTGTGCGGGAGTAGGTCAGGCCGTTGAGATCTGTTGGTACAAACAGGGAGTCTTGTCCAGCAGAGATGCCAGCGTCATCGACAGGTGTGGCTGCGCCAATGCTGACCTTGGAGCGCAGGGCTGAAATATTGTCAGCAACGGTCTGCACAGTGCTCGCCCCAACTGCAGTAAGCTTCTTCTGAATGAGCAGCTTGCGAATAGCACCTGCATGGTAGGCCTACACAACAAGGTTTACGAAGCAGGCAGAATAGTACGAACAGGAGAAGACTTCGGGTCAGCAAGGGCCCAGAAGTATAATAGTGCCTGTTGCCGCCGGCAATAAAGAGTTGTGTGTCAAAAGCATAGCAGAGCTTTGTGTAGGTACTGACCTCTATGCCCATTATCTTGGCCGCAGCGCTAAGGACATCAGTAGAGTTCAGACCAGCGGCCGCCCCTGCGTAGGCGGTAACGCCTGTGGTCAACCAGAGAACAATACGCAGTGATGTAAGGATAACAGCCTGGACGCAAGCATAGCGTGCATGAGAGCAAGGTCAAGCACAGGGACTCACCTACGTCTTCGAACACGAACGATGCGATGAGGAAGTTGACACCGCTAGCAAAGGCGTTGAAAGGATCAGCAGCAGCTGGCGGTGTGGGATACATGGCAGCCTGATATAGCGCGTCGAATGTTGCCTGACTGATGTCAATGGCAGGGCTTGCTGCGGTTCTGTTGCCCAGGGTTGCGCGCAGCGCCTTAACGTGAGCTAGTTCATCAGCAGCGATCACGTTAGCATAGTTCTCGTATTCGCTGCCAGCAAGGCCAGTCTGTGTGCATATGAAAGTAAAGTAGAAATTGTTACAGCTCATGTGGGATCTGTAGTCAAGATCTGGCTGCATTACAGAAGAAGCAGAACGAAACAGGATTATAATGCCGTCAACGACACTCACCACTTGGGTGCAACCAATTACTTTCGGAGGTGCTGGTCCAGCTCCTATCTGACCTAGGGTCAGTGGAGTGCCACTGACTGCACACTGATAGAACGAGGCCTCGAGATATTCAAGATTCAATGCAAAGTTTAGTACAGTGACGTCGCTGGCAGTGAACTGCGCGTGCGCTGATGCTGCTAGCAGCGTACAAAGGACGTGCTTCAGCATGCTAAAATTGCAACTATAAGCTCGTACAGCTGTGCTATTGAGAAGTTTGGGTGAAGGTATCAGCAGCGCTGAGACTACCGGCTTGAGAGGTGTGGCGGTTTTTGTAGCCGATTTATTGAGAAAACTGCCAAGATATTTTCTAAGCAGCTACGGTGACCATCAAAGCACTTTGTACATCTGTGTGTTATTGCCGCGATAGCCTGTGATTAAATTACACTTGGTAACAGCGTGACCATGTTCCTTTTCATCAAGCTCGCTGTTGTTGCCACCCTTGCAGTCACTTGCTGTGCTGGCCAACTGCGCGGGGCAAGATCGCTGGCGACTACAGGTCCTTCAGGCTTGACAGCAAACGATAACGGCATTTTGGCTTTCGCTTTGCAGGTATGAATGCACAGGCTATGTTTGTGGAGCTCGTTGCCGTTATAAATCACAACGAAAGGATGTGCACTCACTGATCTAACTTGTTGCTTCGTTCCTGTAGCTGGAGTGCCTTGAAGCAAACTTCTATGGAGCATGGCTGAACAATACCCTGCCAGCTGCTGCCACTGCTAGCGGATCAGGTGTGGCTGCAGGCCCTGTGACAAAGACGGGTGCACCAGGCACAGGGCTGACTCCATTCGTGACCACCTTGGCGAACGAGCTATACACCAACGAGCTCGCTCACCTGAACCTACTGAGGGGCGTCTTGAAGGCGAACGGGCCTCAGTGCGCTCCTATCGACATTAGCGCTGCAGTTTTTGCGGCCATACTGACAGCAGCAGCGCCTGCTAACTACACTGGCACCTTCAGGTTAGTGCAACAATGCACTACAGGTGCTGCATGACATGCATCAGAAATTGCTGCTGACGTTTTATTTTTCTCCTCGTCACACACATTCGCAATGCGCGTTCTGCCATCTTGCAAACAGCCCTTACACCGACGAGAACAGCTTCCTCATCGCTGCCTTCATCTTTGAAGGTATAAACAATCTTCACTCGCTGGTTGTGCAGCGAATACCGCTTTGAATATATGTTGGTGATGCACTTCAACCGCTTCAGCAGTGTGAAGTTGACTTTCTACAGTATAAAATCCAATCCCTAATTTGCAAGCCCATGAATGTCACGACCCTCAGAACTACCCAACATGCTGTTCGTTGTGTTACTGCTACAAACTTTTAGATGTAGGCGTGACTGCCTACAATGGCGCGGCTGGTCTGCTCAACTCCAAGGCCATCCTTACAGCTGCCGCTGCCCTACACAATGTGGAGGCCTACCACGCTGGAGTGCTTCGCTCCATCCTCAACGAGCGCAAAGCTGTAGTGTTAAACGGCGCATCTATCGGCACCATTGTGAACGCCATCTCTGCTCTGAGGGACAAGCTGGATGGCACCGCATTAGTGCAAGACGCTGGTATCACCTCTGCCAGCATGCCACTCATCTTGGCCCCAGCTGACACAAACGCCTTCGTCTACGCCCGCACTGTAGCTCAGGTCGGTGTCTGCTGTCAGTCGAGCGAACATAACTAGCCGCTTATCATGTTTTCGATGAGACGGCTAGCGCAAATCTTGCACCTATGTCACAAGAGTGCTAGTGTGTCGTGTCATGAGCTCGATCTGTCGTAATGAATAATGCTTGCATACTTTTATGTTATACTTCTTTCAGGTCATCGACATTGTCACCAACAATGGCACAGGTGACAAAGGCCTATTTTTCCCTGAGGGGCTAGTTGCCGCTGTGGCGATGTAGAACTAGCTTGTTTTGTGAGTTGAGAGTGACTATAATCTACGGATTTATATAAACACTCTGCAAGTAAACACGATTGACAGCCTGTGATGCATGAGTGTTTGACCCCATCCTTGTATATCCACAAGATGTTGACATCATTTGAGAGTGCTTCCAAGGGGCAATGCCTGTGTGTGCGTGCTGCATCAGAGATTATGTTTATAGGCCGTGCATGTATCTGACGTACCAGAAATGAACTGTACAACAGAGTATTCAATCGACACCGCGGCCCGGGTCTTGTACCAGTGTAACTTGTGTTGTTGTGACTGTACATCTGCATGTTTTATGGACGCTGTTCGACCTTGCCTATTGATGAGTAGTGCAGTACTATTTCGACACTACACAGCACTGCCTGTGTGTCTGTTGCTGCAAAAACTTGGACTGTCTGAATGTTGGACACACTGACAGCGCCAGCATAGCAAAGAATACAACATTGTGTGAACTAGTTGAACGTGTTCCAGGTCCTTTGTCTATTAGACATCAGCTTTGGTGTTGACAGTAGGCCGCCTACGCGTTTGCTCACAACGTTGTCAACGTTGTGTTACCACTGTTTAAGTATTGACTACACTGACGTGTACAGTGTGCTGACGTCTGTCACTCATGAACTTTGATAGACGGTGGTAGCTTGAGATCTGTGAGTGTAACGGAGCCTCTATGTTGCGTTTTGTATTTGCGACACCTTGTATTCTGATCAATCGTGTTGCTACAAAGTGCAACTGAGTGTGTGCTGACTTGTTAGAAGCATATGTCAAGGCGGCACATACAACATGGTGGCAACATAACAAGGGTATGCAACATTGTCTGATGTCTGTGTAGAATGCGCATATGTCAAGGCGGCACATAAAACATGGTGGCAACATAACAAGGGTATGAAACATTGTCTGATGTCTGTGTAGAATGCGCTGAGCTTCTGTTAAAGGTGTTTCGTGAACATTGGCCTGCTTCCAAACATCAAGAAGATGGCTGCGTCTACTTACTGGCAACCTGTTGTCTTTGGTTTAACTATTTGTCTTGACGTTTAAAGTTGCGTATCTAGAATGAAATGACACTCACATACACACAGGTAAACGGTGCGAGCATTTTTACCACCTTAATTGTCGTGCTAATGAGCTTATAGTTGCAACATCTTGCAGCCTGATGAAGCAACTCTGCTGCCACCTGTGTAAAATAACTTTCCAACACAATGAATGCACACAAGAGTTCTGTACAAGTTTCTTTTGGAATTTCCAGGCTTTATAGTTGCTGTTATTAAGTTAAGCGTGCTTCATACCTTTCAAACTTGTAAATGCATTGTGGTAGTAGGTATGTCTATTAACCAATCTTTTGGTATTTCCAGGCTTTACAGTTACTGTTATTAAGTTAAGCGTGTTTCATAACTTCAAACTTGTGAATGCATTGTGGTAGTAGGTATGTCTATCAAACATTGTACGTTGGTGCATCTTAAAGTGTGTTACTCACACATTGCTCAAGCTGCTGACCTGAGCTCAAACACGTTTAAGTCTTATACTGTAAGTGTAACATCTACGTCGTATACTGTGGATCCTAACTGTATACAATACAGTCTTATATCTTCATGATCTCGATTCTGTACGCTGCTGACTTGAGCCCAAAGTGTCATATGCTTCTTGAGAGCTTCATACTGTATATGATTTAGCCCCTATATCTTCAAACTGCAGGCATAAGCTGAGATTGGGTTCATCTCTCTTATGGCTACACAATTGACAATAGTTTTTGGCTGCTCACCTGGGCCGGGGCGTGTTCACTTTGTATAAACTTTACCTTACTGCGTTACTACCGATCAACAGCAACGACAAGGCAGAGCTAGTGCACTGAGAGCTGATTGCATCATAGTCGCAGCAAAAGGGCTTGGGCTTGGGCATATGCTTGTGCAATTGTGGCATTAGAAACTAATAGAGAACAGGTCATACTAATGGAAATGTGGCCAGGCGGTGTCGCGCTGTGAAGCAGCAGCAACAGGTACCTTTGGACATGCTATCTTACATCTGAACTCAATTGCACACTCGATACTGAGAAAGCGTACATTAACAGTTAAGAGATTGTTGCTGCTCATAAGAGATGTGCTGCTCACAAGAGTCTTCAAAGACTGGACGTGAGTCCTTCGGGAAAGAATCCGCCCTTGTCAGTACTGCCGAGTAAAACGATGGCCTTCACCTCTGCCACAGTCCTCGCGTACGCAATGCAGTTCTCGTCGCATGGCACGATAGTGCTCATATATGGCATAGAAGTGACGTTCCACAGGCCTGCATCTTTACCACCACCAACGCTGGCACGCAGGTCGCTAATTGCCTGCGCGACCTCTGCTACTGTAGCGGTCATGTATGGTGGCAGCTTGAAGTCTGTTGCACAGAGCAGGTGATCACGCAGCACAGATATACTTGAGTCAGTTCATGTGATGGCCGTTACTGGCAGCAATCAATGCAAGTGACGTGAAGATCGTGCTGTATCGTAGTGTCTGTGTGTTGTCAGATGAAACTTACTAGCTTGCAGGGACAACAGAGTGCGAACAGTGCCTGCGTGATACGCTTCCACCGCAAGGATGCCAGCAGCTGGAGCCAGGATCGACTTGGATGTAATCAGGGGAGCTGCTCCGTTGTACGCTGTCACGCCAACATCTGAGTGTATACATGTGTACAATGTGCGTCATCGTGCGACGCAATAGAGTAAACATTGACTGAGATGCTGTGTCGTCTGCTGAAGCTGAAAGTGAGATCGTTGCGTACTGTACTTGCATACGAGACTGGTATTATCAATGTGTGTGTGTGTGCTTATATTGACAGGCCAGTCACGTACCTTCGAATATGAAGGCGCCCAGCAAAAACATTTGATCATTGAAGTATGGGCTGAATGCCAGAGGTAGCGTTGTATTGAGAGCCAGGTCTGCAGCAGCTGCAAAGGCTGGGCCAATGTCCACTTGAGGGCAAGCAACAGCTGCTTCGCCAAGGGCAGCACGCAAGAACTTGACGTGTGCAATCTCGTTCTCAGCAATCTCAACTGCGTACTGTCATTCATAAGATTAGAAAAGTATGTAGAGTCACAAACAAGCCTTGTGGAATCAGAGGACTGCAAAGACAGATATACTTTTGCGTAGGTTTTGTCGTTGACTTACAGCCGTCAACGCCTCACTAAGATTTGCTTTGGCGCCACCAATTGGCGCAGGGCCACCACCGCGAAGCTCCTCAGACAAACCATAGCCATAAGCTGTAACACATTGTCGGTTGTATTGATGTGCAGTGAAGATCANGGGGTGGGCGCCACCAACAGTGAGTTTCGTAACGATCCAGCAAGTGCATCGAATTTGCCACAACAAGATTTGTAAGTACCTGCGAAAGAGTAGAACTCCGCCTCCAAACACTCCAGCTACATCACGAGAGGAGCAATGCAAGAGCAACAACAATTAGCAACTTTAATAAACCGAGCGCAAGAAACAGTCACTTACATTCAGCGCAAAGTTCGCAATAGCCACGTCAAGCTCTGTAGGCTCTGCCATGTTGGGGGCAGCCACAGGTGCGGACTTTGTTGGCATCATCGTTTCCGTGATTTGTCTAGCAGCAGGCCCACCAAGCCTGGCTTGCACGCCGAGAGCAAGTACAGCACCGATCACAGCGATATTGTAGCAAATCATGGTGGATTAAGGTGTTGTAGTGACTTATGCTGTGTACAACAATTCTTGTGTTCCGGTAAGATTATTTGCAATTA
>AXNI01008481.1:0-10354 GCA_000498555.1 Heterococcus sp. DN1 | reverse complement strand
ATCATTGAGTGTTTGTACCATAATAGCACTTGCTGTTGCTTCTGCACTAATCTGTGCTATCGTTTTAACAACACTAGTTGTACCAGTACTACTGCTTGTATCACATATAGTTTGCTGTATATGTAGTAATGGGATGTTTCCCCAAGCAAACACCATAGGATCAGTTTCGCTTAAATCTGCAAGTGCTTTGCGGTCATAGTTACGCGTTGCACGTGTTGTTGCTACAGTGTGACCACTACTGCTGCTCATATATTGTGCTGCTGCTGTTGCTGTTGCTGCTGTTGCTGTTGCTGCTGTTGCTGTTACTGCTGTTGCTGTTGCTGCTGTTGTTGCTGCTGTTGCTGCTGTTACTGCTGCTGTAGTGTCTGCATCACTTGAGTTGCTAGTATCAGCGATCACATCAGTGTTATCTTGTACAGTATCAGTGCTAGTAGTAGCAGCAGTTGGAGTAGCGCTACTAACAGCATTTGATACTGTTCTATATCGTTTACCATTCACCTCTATCACTACATCTGTCATATCAGGCACTGCAGCTTCAATACAATGCCAATAGTGTGGTGTAATGTTTCTATTATGTAACTGCTGTGTAACTGTAAGTAGTAGCGTACATCTATCTAGTATACAGTCTGTAAGTGTCAATAGACTAGACATGCCTTTACTTGGTGATTGCTGTAATACACTGACTGCTTCTGTATAAGCTTGTTTGCATGTAACAAGTTGTGACTGCATAATCACTATATCACAGTCTTCTAAAGCAATGCTTAGCCATGTATGTTCAGTATCATGTGCTTGCTTGACAGCTGACCATATAGTATGCTTAGTACTAAATGTACACACTACGCGCTGTATATCAAGTCCTATATGTTCATCTAAACTTAGTCCACTTTTATGAATGTTAACGCTTGTGCCACTGATTGCTGCTGCAGCTGCTGTTGTAGTACTGTTGCCACAACTTTCACTGTCATCAATGTGAAATAGTGCATTGTGCAGCAAACCGTTGAATCTCAGGTATCTGCAGTGCCGTGCTTGTATATCTTTCAAACTAGCGTCACATGAATGCAATGCTGTTACTGCTACTGTTGGATCTGTAGCTGGATCTATTAGTGACTTTGACTCTATTTGAGCTTCTAACTTGCTTACATCACTGTGTAGACATGTGAATGCATCCTTTAGCAGTACAGTAAAGTGCTTTCGCTTGACACTTATACTTTTGTGTACTGTGTTAAGTGTAGCTGTAAGTGCTGTATGACTATCTGCTAGGTCTTGTACTGCTTTTGTTGCTAATCTTTCATGCATAGCACCGTTAGTATTGCCAAGCATAAGCTCATGTGAAAAGCATCCAATTTTGCTCAAAAGCTTAAACAGTGTATGTACAGCTGATATCTCAGCATCAAGATCATAGCTACGACTCTCAAGTTCTAGCAAAAACTGCACTTGCTCAGCAAATCTGTGATCAGAACAAGAAAGAGGCAAATACAGTATCTGAACATGCATGCAGTGTACATGCACACATGTATACATACATAATTAATTGCAGTCACAGAAGGGGGCTGGTGTATAGCACTACAATGTGTAATCATCAGCAGTTACTGCAGTATAAGGCCAAAAAGCTAAACTAGTTATTGCTGCATGGTACTGGCAAACTGTGTTGCCATCAGTGAAGTAGCTCTTAGCGAAGTGTACGTATCTACAGTGTGATACTTCACAGATGTATGTGTATACATGAATGTGGATGTGTTTGTATATGTACTTACGTATCAATATCACCAGGTGCATCACTGAGTGTGGTATCACATTTCACTAGAAGCGCTTGCAATCTCTCACACATAGAGCAAAGTAATGGTGTCCCTATACTTCTTAACTCATATATACCTTTAGATGGACACTGCAGCAAATAGTCTATTAGTGCCTGTGCTTTTACGTGTAGCAGTGCTTGATCACAGCGTGTATCTAACTGATGTACACGGTGTTCATATAGTGTAAATGCACTGTACCACTGCTGTAACCATTTACTAATAGATGCAGCACATGCTAATTGCTCTAAACCAAATGTATATGGTGCTTCGCCTACTATAGTATCTGCTAACACTGCTGGTGTATCACATGTTGTACAGCTACCACCAACATGAAGTGGTAGTAGTGACCATTTCTCATCTTTTTGTATATCAAACTGCTGTAACTCTTTGTATTCTGTTAGAAATGGTTTATAGTTCAGTGCCATACGATACACTGCATTATGACTCAGTGTTACAGCTCTACATGCACCACTACATACTTGATTATAGTAACGTAATGTCTCTAATTGCTCAGTCCACACTGTATAGTCCTGTGATAGTACATCGGCTGCATCAATATCACGACTGCTTATGATTGCATTGGCTCCAGTAGTAATAGCAGTAGCGTCAGCTGCTTTTGTTACCATTTCAGTATTGTTGCTAGTCGCAATGATATCATTATTGTCAGTAGTAGTAGTATCGTTAGTATGTAGCAGTAGTGGTACTGGTGGTGTAAAATCAATCATATGACCATCACACATCTCTTTATATGGTGCAATCTGTTCATGCTGTAGTAGTGATGGTATCTTAGCTAATGTCAGTAGATGATTTACTTGTAGGTCATGAAAACCAGTTGTAAAATCGTATATAGCAGGTATCACTTCTAAATCCCAACGGTTAAAATCACCTCTTAGATATACTTCGAATAGTGGTTTAGTTGACTTCTTTGCTGCCTGTGTTCTCTGCTTAACAGCTTTATTATCAACAATAGTACTGCTTGCAGTAGCAGTAGCTACTGCTAACACTCCTGCTGCTGGAACAGCTGGCTTTTGTAGCAACTGATTCTGTGTATCAGTAGGTACTGCTGCTGCTGCTGCTGCTTCGTTCACAGCTGTGGTAGCAGCACCACCAGCACCAGCAGTAGCAGCAGCTGTTGTGTTCTGCTTGGCACTGCTAGTACCATGTTTAGATTTAGCTGCTTGCTGTTTGTTCATCTTATCAGCATCACGCTTCTCTTTTAGACGTTGGGCTTCAACTGCCTTCAAACGTTTTGCTTCAAGTTTAGCTGCTCGTAACTGCTCAATTGTTCTCTTCACAACTACATGTACTTGACACATAACAGTACAGAACACTTCCTCAGTTATTGCTTCTGATTTGCCATAGTAGTAGTGCGTGATATCAAATATACTGCTACTGGTGTCATTACTAGCATTACACAAATCAGGTGGTAGCTCACCTATTGCAGAGTGTTATAAGCATAACAACAAGTAGAAGAACTGCGTCGTACAATGTTGATGTGCAATGCTACTATTGTAGTGCATGAAACGGCAGTGATATGAGTACTTTTAATAGTGTAAATTTGATAGTACTTCTACCCAATGCTGACAGACAGTAGCTTGTGTATGACTCTGCAACGACTTTAGATACTAGCATACACAATGTTGATCGGTATGTATACTACTAATGATATGTAACAGAGTTAAGTGCTTACCTAATATAATGTTATATATGATACGCCGTGCACCAGTATACTGTTGTTGCTGCAGTTGAAGTTGTTTGCCTTGTTCATCAACTTGAACTTGACCGTTAATATCCTCGTCGTCACTATCATCATCAGTATCACTACTGCAATCATTTACAGTAGCAACTGCTTTGATACTAGCTTTGAAGTCTTGTTCCATTGTATGACCATCACTACTACTGCTACTGTTACTATTACCAGTAGCATCATGTATTTTTTCCAGTACTGCAGCAGATGGACACAGCTCAGCTATCAACTCTATACAATCATCTGTTGTCAAACAGTTTTCAGATAGTGCTAGTTTACCACGGTACTTGGCTCGCTGCAACCGTTCACGCTTAAGTCTTGAGCGGTGCTTTCTTGTAAGCTTTGTAACTCTAGCTCTGAACGTGACCCGCCACTGCATAACATCATACACACTTAACCAACTAGGCAGTCTCTTATCTGCGAGCTGTAGTAAGCTGAGGTTGTTTAATATATCACTGTCGACCATTACAGCTATGTCATTGTCAAGTGGTTGACTGTCATGCTTTAGTAGTAGTGCATTGTGTGTACCAGTACGCCTTACTAGAGATAGCGTTTCCTCAGCAAACTGTACTGCTATTGACTGTAGTGTTACACGCATCATCATATCTGCAATGCTGAATGCTATAAGCAATGTTGAGCAATTCTTTCGCTGCAATGAGGCAAAGCTCCAACTAACTATAGTACTAGCTTCATCACCAAGTTTATCTCTTGCATCACCAGCTGCAGCCTGCGTGTATACATTATAGTAGTGGCAGTATGTGTGGTTGTGCATATCTGATAAGTAGACGTTTTGAGCATAGATACGGCGTACATGCATGTCAAGCGAATATCTATCATTATAGTAGTGGTTGTACTCACGCACTGTTACACATATTAACAATACAGCCACAGTGTATATGTATATGCACATGCAAACACACGCTCCCCCAGTGATCTATTAAGCACTCACCGTAGTGTGTTGACGTTGTTGTTGTTGTTGCTGTGTTGTGGCTGCATGCTTATTGCTCTTATTGTTAGTGTTACCCTTACCACCACCACTATCATCAATATGTTTAGCAACAAGTGATGTAAATCCTTTATGATGACCATCATCTTTTACTATAGTACTCATTAATAGATCACTTAAGCTCTCATATGTACTGTCACTACTGCTTGCTGCTGTTACTACTGACTTATCACACTGCTGCTGATGCTTAGTCGCACTGTCATCATGTTGCTGTTTGCCAGTTCTAGCGTCAACTGTAGAAGTAGTAGAGTTCTCTGCATGTACACTACTAATAACTGCAGCAGCTGTCACAACATTGTGAGACTGTTTCTGTTGATTCCAAGCATTATCTTTAACAATCAGCCCTTCTCGTTCAAACCGTTTGTAGGCTAAGTCAGCTAACTGATATGCACAGCTGTTATACATAGACCACAGCTTACGTGTAATCACTGTGTTGATGTACTGCTGTTGTTCCTTTAGATACTCATCAAGTGCATATACAGCACTTGTACCTTTATCTACTGTCAATGCAGGTGTAGTAGTCAGTATATCATCTAGTTCTGTTCTGATAGTAGCTAGTGTATTCTTACATGCTAAGTCTAACAGAATCAGTTTGTTACCAATAGTATGCCGTATACTAAGAAATTTTGACATGCGCACCATACTTTTCCATGCTCGCATACACTTCCAAAGTGGATACTGTGCAAACACTTTCATAGTTAGCAGTGATTCAAACAGTGCTTGCTGTGTGAGCCACTGCTTTGGTGTGTATATAGTAACACTACCATGCATGTCAAAGTGACGTACACTTTCATATGTAAACACTGCATGTTCATGACTACTAAAGCTTACATCATCATTAGTACTGTTGTTATCATCAGTTGCTTCTACTGCTGCTATTGCTGTAGTGTCATGTGAATCTGCTGCTGCTGCTGCATTCAATGTATTTGCAGCGCTGTCAAAAGTATTGCTTCGTGCTTGTCGCAGCACCACTGTCAATCTGTAGGGATTGAATCGTACTACTGCTGTTGGTGGTTGCAATTTGCGCTGTTGCTGCTGTATAACATGTAGCGGGACGCCATACAGTATCACACGCTTCATATCACTACTGTTACTACCAACTAGTTTGTCACCAGTTGCAGCCATTGTTACAAATGTATCTATCTCATTCAAACTGCCATTCAGCAGAAAGTGTGCATCATAATCACCACTGATGTTGTCACCTGTAGCGCTATATCCTACTGCATCATCATCGTAACTATCACCAGCTGTTGCGTTGCCATGATTTCTAGCTGCATTATACTGTGATAACTGTGGTAATGCTGCACCCCAAACATCATTAGGTTGTGTTAGCTCAACTGCTACAGCTGGGCTTTTAAGCTTAGCATGTACAGCAAGAGGACCTGTACTAGCTATTATATTACCCATTTTGACAACTGCATTACTATGATCTGTATATGGCATCAGATCAATGCTATGATCATTGTGCTGCTGCTGCTCGTTGCTACCACTGGCTGCATTGCAGTCAGCATTATCTGCACGCGTTGTTGTTGACTGCAGTTGCTGTTTGTTGCTCAGTAGAGCAGCCGTTCTGATGCAGAACAAGAGCAAGCAGAGCGAGCATTTCTTGTCAGACACCATGCCACATTTGCTAAAGGTTGCTTGGTAATAACAGCTAATATGTTTATCACCTGATTTTTCTGCTTTTTAGGCTAGCATATGGTACAGATGTTGCAGGCCTGTGACGAGTAGGACTAGTGCTGCTACTGGTATACGCAGGCTCTATGTAGGCATCTGTATCATCCAGAGAGTGCCCTAGAGCTGGTGCAGCAGCTGGTAGTAAAGATCGTCGCTGTAGCGGACTCATCGCAGGCTTTGCTATGTTCTGTTGATCTTGTGCAATACTTGAACTTGCATCCAAGCTATGACTGCGCGCTGCTGCATTAGCACTCAATGCAACAGGTGCACCTGATCCATAGTGACCGCCTAGCTTGTCTGGCTTCAATCGCTGTCGCAACTGAGACCTCGCAGCTTTGCTCTGGGCTTCAGATCTAGATACACAAGAGCAGGATGGTTTGCCGCATGATGAACACAGGTTTGACTGCTGCTTTTGGTTCTGTAGCATTAGACGCGCTCCACCTTCCTTAGCTTCAGATGTGTGAAATCACCAAAAAAGCCGTTGCGTGAACGTTACTCGCAGCAGGGAACATGAGCAAGCTGTATGGTGCTGTGAGTGCTGCTGTGCACCAGCGCGATGATGCACAACAGGCAAAAGATCACGAGCGGCGATTGTGGCAGAGCGAAGCACGCTGGAAATACATGCCATTTGTAAGCGGTAAGCCCTACTGTGTAGCATCAGCTGATCGCATTGCACAGTATCGTCATTGTATTGCAAATGACAGCGCACAGCTCATGTTGCTACGAGCTTGAATGCATTTCCGAAACATCATGTGCACACTCTGACCTTTCAACAGTTTGTGTTGGGTTGGTTGCTTATGTAACATGCCGCATCTTGAGCACGGTGTACGAGACCTACCTGGGTGGCATTCCAGTCCCTTTCTTCAGCGACACAGGGAGAGACAAGCCAGCATATTACGTGTTCGTTGGTGGCGCTGTTTTAGAAGCTACATTTGTAGTTGCTACTCTTTACACTGTGTATCACAGAATGCGAAACTGGTTGCACGAAGTGAGAGCAGTTGACAGACTACATGCAAGCAGATTACTGGATGTGCTGTGTACTGTTGGTAGTGTAGTAGGAGTGGTTGCACAGCCGTGTCTTGTATTTGCTGCATATAATGGTACCTCAAGTCACCCTAAAGCACACCAAGCAGCAGCTGATACATTCTTCAGTATGAGCACTATCTCACTACTGTGTTTTATGACATTTACTAGTAAGATGAGCAAACTGTATCCTGAGAACGACTACCTACTGATAAGTAGCCGTGTCAAAGCAGTAGTATTTTGGGTGTTCTTAATAGCATTTCTACTTTACATTCCTATAGGTGCTAAAATATCGTGTCCCGCTAGGCTACTTGGCATGCTAGAATGTTTCCAGGTAAACTTACATGAAATCATGTCATTTATTTATGTATGATTGTTACTGCCTTTTCTGTTTTTCACAGCAGCTGACTCCCTTTATGCCATCATAACTGCATTATCGACATCACACATATGCACTCTACTGACCACGATGCGCAATTTCACCTGATATGTTGTTCACTCTACATTATGATATGCATGCACAGGAGAAACACTTGAGTAAGCAGTACTGTCAGAGTCATCCACAGATAGCTGGTAAAACAGATATTGGTGATTACACTGAGTTGTGGACTTATAAAGACTGTGTATGGGCATTTACTATGAGAACAGTAGCACAGTTTATATGTATCTTCTCGATACTAGCATTCAATGCTACTTTTGCACTCGATTTAAGACCTCAGCTAATGTATTTAAATCCTATAGCAAACACACCCAGTACTACAGCTGATAAGAAGAGTTTAGTCAATAGCAATGCATAGCATGACACCACGTGTACACTACAATGTACATTCGGCGGCATCATATCTTCTGTTGCTGTACCACAAAGCTTGCCGCTTTTCGTGTATGTGATGGCTGCCACGTTGTTGCTTTGCACATTTGAAACTACTGAGCACACAATACACAATTACACAAATGTAATGACAAACGTGCATGTCAACAGTGATTGCACAGATCTGATAGCTTGACTTGTGCTATTATCGCTTATCGTATACAATACAGACTTGTGAAGTGCAGTAGTGCATTATCTTATCATATCCGCCCGTGTCTTTTTACCAATTAGCAGAACCATTTAAGCCAATGCACTAACGCTACTGTATGTGACTATGACTTCGCGTACTATACAACAGCACTGCCAATGTACATGCTAATGTACACTGATATACAGTATATATACATTAATGCTACCCCTATCGATACTACTGTTACTGTGTTGCTGCAACTGACAGTTGTTCAGCGTTGTATTGTGGCATTAGAAACTAATAGAGAACAGGTCATACTAATGGAAATGTGGCCAGGCGGTGTCGCGCTGTGAAGCAGCAGCAACAGGTACCTTTGGACATGCTATCTTACATCTGAACTCAATTGCACACTCGATACTGAGAAAGCGTACATTAACAGTTAAGAGATTGTTGCTGCTCATAAGAGATGTGCTGCTCACAAGAGTCTTCAAAGACTGGACGTGAGTCCTTCGGGAAAGAATCCGCCCTTGTCAGTACTGCCGAGTAAAACGATGGCCTTCACCTCTGCCACAGTCCTCGCGTACGCAATGCAGTTCTCGTCGCATGGCACGATAGTGCTCATATATGGCATAGAAGTGACGTTCCACAGGCCTGCATCTTTACCACCACCAACGCTGGCACGCAGGTCGCTAATTGCCTGCGCGACCTCTGCTACTGTAGCGGTCATGTATGGTGGCAGCTTGAAGTCTGTTGCACAGAGCAGGTGATCACGCAGCACAGATATACTTGAGTCAGTTCATGTGATGGCCGTTACTGGCAGCAATCAATGCAAGTGACGTGAAGATCGTGCTGTATCGTAGTGTCTGTGTGTTGTCAGATGAAACTTACTAGCTTGCAGGGACAACAGAGTGCGAACAGTGCCTGCGTGATACGCTTCCACCGCAAGGATGCCAGCAGCTGGAGCCAGGATCGACTTGGATGTAATCAGGGGAGCTGCTCCGTTGTACGCTGTCACGCCAACATCTGAGTGTATACATGTGTACAATGTGCGTCATCGTGCGACGCAATAGAGTAAACATTGACTGAGATGCTGTGTCGTCTGCTGAAGCTGAAAGTGAGATCGTTGCGTACTGTACTTGCATACGAGACTGGTATTATCAATGTGTGTGTGTGTGCTTATATTGACAGGCCAGTCACGTACCTTCGAATATGAAGGCGCCCAGCAAAAACATTTGATCATTGAAGTATGGGCTGAATGCCAGAGGTAGCGTTGTATTGAGAGCCAGGTCTGCAGCAGCTGCAAAGGCTGGGCCAATGTCCACTTGAGGGCAAGCAACAGCTGCTTCGCCAAGGGCAGCACGCAAGAACTTGACGTGTGCAATCTCGTTCTCAGCAATCTCAACTGCGTACTGTCATTCATAAGATTAGAAAAGTATGTAGAGTCACAAACAAGCCTTGTGGAATCAGAGGACTGCAAAGACAGATATACTTTTGCGTAGGTTTTGTCGTTGACTTACAGCCGTCAACGCCTCACTAAGATTTGCTTTGGCGCCACCAATTGGCGCAGGGCCACCACCGCGAAGCTCCTCAGACAAACCATAGCCATAAGCTGTAACACATTGTCGGTTGTATTGATGTGCAGTGAAGATCANGGGGTGGGCGCCACCAACAGTGAGTTTCGTAACGATCCAGCAAGTGCATCGAATTTGCCACAACAAGATTTGTAAGTACCTGCGAAAGAGTAGAACTCCGCCTCCAAACACTCCAGCTACATCACGAGAGGAGCAATGCAAGAGCAACAACAATTAGCAACTTTAATAAACCGAGCGCAAGAAACAGTCACTTACATTCAGCGCAAAGTTCGCAATAGCCACGTCAAGCTCTGTAGGCTCTGCCATGTTGGGGGCAGCCACAGGTGCGGACTTTGTTGGCATCATCGTTTCCGTGATTTGTCTAGCAGCAGGCCCACCAAGCCTGGCTTGCACGCCGAGAGCAAGTACAGCACCGATCACAGCGATATTGTAGCAAATCATGGTGGATTAAGGTGTTGTAGTGACTTATGCTGTGTACAACAATTCTTGTGTTCCGGTAAGATTATTTGCAATTA
>AXNI01008473.1:0-13178 GCA_000498555.1 Heterococcus sp. DN1 | reverse complement strand
GCACCTTACCTTGTTCAAGTTGCGGTTCACACTGACTGGTGCTGAGTCTGCCTGAGCAAGCACGCTCTCAGCACTAGCAAGAGTCCTCTGCGCATCACGATTCAGCTTTATGCCTCTTGGTGTTGTATCACCTCCACCATCTGGTGCTGCTGGCTGTAGCGTTGCCTGTGGCCTGCCCTTCTTCTTAGCTTTGGTGCCTGCCTTGAGGCCAGCAGACCGTTTGCCAGTACCAGCTGCAGTGTCATCGAGGAACTCAGCAAGGTTGATGCCTGCGAGCTCAGCAACTCTCTCGCGCAGATCATCGATTGCAGGGTTCCCGCTCTCCTGCCTGATCCTGCATGGCAGCTTCTGCTTCTCCCACGTCCACAGCGTACCCAAGTTCATTTGCTCCCTCTCCTCACGCTCACAAGAGCCACGAGCAGAAAACCGTTACATGTTGGGGTTCTTGGGTTGAGATTTAAGGTCCCTACGATCGGAACTGAGCTTATTCATGTTTCGCCAAAAAAAGAGCTTGTGCTGCTTAAGCGATGTACTCTCTATATGCCGAGTCATTGATCGCAACAGTAAGTGCTAGAATAGATGAATGCGAGAAGGAAACAGATACACTGCTGGAAGAGATACACAAGTTGTACCGAATCCTTGATAGCCACAGTGTAGTCGGTACAAGGTTCGCAAGCATAGAGGCAGTTGAATCAGAGTTTGCGCAACTGGAGGAACGCCGCACTCATTGTCTCGGTCTATTGGCTGGTTACCAAGAAGAAAAAGTACTGTATTTGAAGTCACCAGCCCTAATGCGCACACTTGAGTGGCAACACGAAAGCGATGCAGCTGTGTCCTCTGCCTCCGATAGGACCAGCGCAGTGCTTGTTGATGGTCAAGCTGTTGGGTGCGTGGCAAGGATTTCCACTGCTGGCCTGTGTGTTTCAGCACTACACATTGTTGCACACCGCGGTCGCTACTTGAACGCAACAGCATTTGGCGGTCAGCCTCTTGTGTTTGAAGCTGCTGCTCCTTATTATGATCTGGTATACTTGCAAGGTAACGTTGTCAGACTCTTTGTTCGTCAGTCTATGTTATGATGTACACTGTAAGGAACGTGCGAGTTCTAATTGATCATGTCAATTTGCTCAATCCATCATTACCGATTCGTTTTGTTTTGTTGTTATTTTGTATGTCAGGCCCTCCTGGCCCAGCGTTCAGCTTCCCTATGAATAAGTTTGCAACAGTTGGCTTTGATATTATGACAGTTACACTCCCATCAACACTGACTGTTCAAGCAGACGTGCCAAGTTCATTGACACCTATGGTAACAACTGGCTTTATTGCAGACATGTCCTTTTGTGGAGACATTGCTACTGCTGACTATGGTCAAGGTATGGTACACCCCTTGCAAACTTCTCTAAAACTTAGTTGAAAGCTGCTTGTTTTGCGCTGTGAAGCTGCGCACATTTGAACAATTCACAGTGTTTGCTTGCTAATGCCGCAGATTCATAGATGTGTTCGCCCTACTATACATAAGTGCCCCACTTACATTGTCAACGTTGCGCCACTTCGCATTGTCTGCTGTGTATATTAGCGAAACAGCACTGCGCAGGCAGTGTAGTACTGTATGATTCACTCACATTCGCTGGATTACATGTTAAACCAAGAACAACAGCACCCTCTCAGGTGATGTACTTTACTTGATATTGTGGCATTAACCGCAACTTACAGTGCTATCTTTTTAGCTTCAACTGTAGCACCATTAGAAAATGTGTGATGTATTGCACAATCAGTAAGATTAGAAGCAGTTGTTGCACTTTATATCTTTTCTTATGTCACTTTGCATTGTAGTACGTATCGCTAACGCACACACATAGTGTCAGTGTACAACGTAGAGTCTTACTGTAACAGACAATAGCTCTTGAACTGTGTTTGCTCTTGGTTTGTGCACATATATATATAAATCATAGCAGGCTGAGCCTCGAATGCGTCCTGTTGACTATGATAAAGACAATCTGTGGCAGCCACACGAAGCTGCAAGTTACAATAGCAATGACAGCAGTAACAGCACCAGCAATAACGATTGCAATAGCAATGCTAATAGCAATGGTAATAGCAGTAGTTCACAGTCGTCAGGGCACGATGCACTTGTACAACCATTACGCAATCTGGCACTACAAGCTGATAGCAATACAAGCGAAGACAACACTATGAGTGACAACGAAGACAACAGTAATCATAGTGGGGAGTATTGTCAGTTTGTCCATTTTGTGCCAACGCATCAAATCATCAGTTTAGGTACTAGCGCTCGTATATTTCCACAATCATCACTGCGCCCCGGGCCAATCCGCTACTAAATTGAGCATTTATATGATGATATTGCATGATGGTTCCTGCGGGTGACAATGGTGGTTGTAGTGACACGTACTCTACGTGATGTACATTAGAGTTGGTGGAGGCTGCGATAGGACGTTGTACACACTAGCGTGTTCTATTTAAAAGAGGACGTGACTAATAGAGCTAATTCAATCGAAGTTCGACGCTGCAGCAGTGCTTTTATGTAAGTAGGCATAATTAGGCAATGGCGTGTATATTGAGCGAATACTTCATGGCAATGTTACTTGAACACAATCTACTACTGCACATTATTCAGATCAACGTACATACTTCAGAAGTGTGTATCAGTGGTACATCGCTTGTTGGTTGTTGCATGCGCATGTCACAAGAGCTAGCTTTCAGCATACAGCAGCAGCAGCAAACATACAATACCATCGCAGCAACCTTCACACCATTGCTACAGCTTCTCACATGTAACATGTAGCTTGTACTACAGACTATACCAACATATGCATTCATAGATGCGCAATGCCATAAGTGATGAGCACTGCGACACGAATATCCCAGCGTATATGCACTGTATCTCTCTTTAATGATAGAACGCATCTATGCGTTGCAGTGCAATACCAATTGCAGATTGTCTGCATTATAGATAGTTGTTCTCTCAATTGTATATCATATCGTACACGCCACTTCGCTCTCTATGCTCAGAGGTAGTGTATGTCAGTGACACTGCTAAGTAGCACACGTAAAGCTGTAGATCTAGCTGTAGATGCTCATCAGATTCGATCACAAATGCTGCTGCTTACCGCCACTTCTGCTGCGTTCATGTACTGCTGATGCCAGTGATATCAGATATATAGTAGTAGTGATAGTGATAGTAGCTTCATCAGTCTGTATGCTGTTGCTGTCTATCAGCTGGCCTTGCATATATGCTGTAATCAATACTGTTGCTGTTACTGCCGTTACTATTATTACCGTTACCTCTACCTCTTTTACCACTTCGTCTTCCTGCTGTATTACTATTGCTATGACTGTTACTAAGGCTATTACCACTGCTGCTTCTCTGCACAGTATCACTATTGTTACTGCTGCTGCTTTGTCTGTTTCTCAACTCTGTGGTCACAGCTGGCAGTGCCAGTGTGTTATGAAATGGTAGTACAGCTTTTGCACTATCACTACTACTACTGGTAGTGTTAGCACCAGTAGCTGTTTTTACATCATCTTTAGTGACCCATGTGCCCAGCTTGCCACTACTATCAGCACTACTAGCAGCAGCTGCAGTGATAGCTACTGTATTAATAGCTAGTGTGTTTCTGCTGCTTTCAAACCTGTTAGGCTGCTGCTGATGATGAAAGTCGTTATCATTACCACTGCGTGATCTATCTCTCTTTCTGCTATTAGTGTTGCCATAGTGACCACAGCTGCTGTGCTGTCTACGGTCTCTGCTGTCACTGCGATACCGCTGCTGCTGCTGCTGCTGTCGATGTTGTTGTTGCTGCTGCTGCTGCTGTTTACTTTCGCGTGAGGCGGACAGCGCACCGCTTGACTGCAGCGCATTACTACCACTGTCAGCTGCTTCACTAGCACTACTACTACCATCAACATGCATGCTATAATTGCTGCCTTCAGGGGGCTCTTGGCCGTTATCATAAATCTGTTGAAAAGCAGCTGCTTTTTCACTGCTATCCATTGTGTCAAGCCGCTCTGTGAAAGCTTGCAGCCTTGCTGTTTGCCAAGATTGCCATGCTGTTATGTCAACTGTATCTGCTGCCCACTTTCGAGCAAACAGACAGCCCTGCGCTACAGCTTGCTGTAAGACTGTGCTACTAGGATCAAAGCTGCTGTAGGCTGTAGGATTCTTAGCAGATACAGACCAGTCACACCATGTGACTCGCCTCTTAGCAACACGCTCACCAATGTCACCCAGCACTTTCAGCTCGCCAAGTATGCATAGTGCAGTAGCTATGTACATCTCATCACTTGCTGTCACACTTTCCATAAGCCTCCACAAGCGTTCATGTGCTTGCTCAGGCAGCCTCAGCACATCCTCTACGTGTGTGCGCGTCAGGCAGCACCACTGGTCTGCTTTGCTGATGCGCTCTTTAGGCACAGCCATGCTCATTTTGCCCCACTTCTGTATAGTGTCATAGCCATTGGTAGGTGTCATGCTGTAATTAACCCAGCTCTGCTCAGTGCGCCACAGCTCAAAAGCAGCCTCTTGCAGAGGCGCCAGTGGTATGCAGGTCTCACTGGCATACAGGAGTCTGCCAACTTCAGGATCAGCTACAGCTGCTTTAGCCAGGTCAATCATAGCAAGTGTGATCTCTATGCTGCCCCACTTAGGCCTGTGACTGTTTGGCAGCAGCCTCTGCTTGACCCACTCGCTCTGCACCTGCGATGGGTACTTTGCATGGATCCAGAACCGCACTTCCACACGGTCTCTGTTAGCAGTGCTATCATCACTACAGCCCTGCATCCACTCTCGCCATAGCGCTTCGTGAGGGAGAGCATCTATGATAACTAGTAAAACAGCTAGGACACGCTTGCCGCCCTTGCCTCGCCTGCTGGGCCAGCCCACTGCTTCTCTGTCAGCTCTGATTGCAGCAGCAGCATCCAGGAGCCTCTTCCTCTGATGATCTTCTTGTGTGACCTTCACAGGAGGGCTGCTTGCTGAACCAGAAGGATCTGCTGCAAAGCGAGACCCACCGTAGGTGTTAGGCGCTTTGGCTGCCTTCAGCTTGGACAGGGCTGCTGTGAACGCATCCATTGCAGCGTGGAAGTGTTGCAGATCGAAGGTAGGAATTCTATAGCAGACAGTCGTGAGGGGTTCGTCACATCTCTCATCGACGGCTTTGGCATCCTTGTGCTGGTGATGGCAGCAAAGGCTGCAGCAGTAGATGTGGGAGAAGAGATCAATGCCGAGGTAAATAATTGATTGACTTACAGTAACCCGCAGCCTGTTGCGTTGAACTATGCAAATTGCGAGTCGTTCTCATGATAAATCGATCCATACCATCGTTACCGCTTTGCTCTTGTGCTGCAGCAAGTGGCTGCGATCATTGGTAAGTCCTCCGGTAATATCCGCAAGGCAAGACTGTATGATGTGCGATGGGAGGGAGTGCCAGTCAAGTTCAGAAAGTATAGAGATCGGTAAGACATCTAACTACGCTATTGCTACTGCGTGAGCTCTTAGGCATGTTCAGATGCAGCGTATAGCTGTTGTCTATACCGGCTTTAACTTGTATTTAGAGTCTACTCACTAAGATTACTGAATAACACGATTTATAACATGAGCAAACCCTTATAATCACGTATGCAACATGTATCGGTGTATCGTAACAACTGCTGTGCTATTGCTTGTGTACAGCAATGCGCTCGATGGCTCTGGCTTCCGCATTGAGTCACAGTCCCTCATGCCAATCTGGTTGAGAGATTTGTGGCCAACACATGATTTTGATCCAAGAGCTATCTGGGATGCTGATAAGCAGAAAG
Source organism: Heterococcus sp. DN1 (assembly GCA_000498555.1). Taxonomy (NCBI): domain Eukaryota; class Xanthophyceae; order Tribonematales; family Heteropediaceae; genus Heterococcus; species Heterococcus sp. DN1. The sequence goes on along the minus strand of AXNI01008473.1, from coordinate 7,364 downwards.
CTATAGAAGCTGCTGCCGATGGTGTAGCTACAGATAAAGCTGCTGCAGCTGCTGCTGATGGCAGTAGCACTAAGAAGAGCAGTAAAGCTGCACCTAAAGCAAAAGTTGTTAACAAAAAGGAGCTCATTCAAGCTGAAAATGCTAAGAAGCTCTATGAGGTATATACATATAATTAATAGCATTGTCAAATGCATGAACACGTCTTTGAAGTGTTATAACTCACAATTGTTGCATACTATGACACAGCTTGTATCTTCATGTCGAATTTATACTGTGCGCAAAACTATATAGCAGTACATCCTGTACGTGGCCACTCATAGATTACACTGCACTGCACAACACTATACAATGCGATATGATACCATTGATTAACAATGTCCTATAGGATCTAGAGCAGAAAGATTTGGAGAAATTAAAAAATGCAGGTGGTAAATCACAGCGTGGTATGTTACAAGGCCTTAAAATGGCTACACCTTTTGGTCGGCTATCACAGCTACTTGAGATACTGAGTGATGCTGTCGAAGCTAGAGACAAAAAGTAAGCATAGTGTACATATACATACATGTTATAGCATCATATTCACGTTTTGTATGCGGTGTACATGCTATACTAAGCACGCTGTTGTATGATTAGTGTAAGACTCGTGACTATGAGGGCTTCCTGATGCTATCACTTCGCATAGTAGTGGTAGTCAGAGCAGAGTCGTCATGCTGAAGTGTGCATAAGCGCACATACACTGCCTTACAGCATATCATATGTTCGACACACTGGTAGTATACACTACTTAGTAGGCAAGTGTACTGATATACTACTACTGCTACTACTGCTACAACTCTTGCTGAATTTGCATCGTCAACGACTGTAGAACTGCATTTGATGTGTTCTGGGCAATAGAGTCACTGCCACTGTATGCAGCAGCAGCAGATGAAGAGAAGAGTGCTAAAGCAGCTGGTGATGACGTCACAACAACAGATGATAAAGATTCTGACAAAAAGAAGAGTAAAAAAGATGACAAAAAGAAGGACAAGAAGGATGACAAGAAAGACTCCAAAAAGGATTCTAAGAGCAGCAGCAGCAGCGCAAAGCCAGTAAAGAAGAGCAAAGAGCTAGCACTGGTCGCTTCCTACAAGAAAGTTATCAGAAAGGCACAGAAAATGCGCGAAGAAGAAAATTTAGTGGTCTTTCAACTGACAGATATGGCTGATAGGCTGCCCCCCCTGAGCAGATTCAGTACTGGCTGGAAGCTAGATGACTGGCAGAAGCGTGTGCTAGCAGTTGTTGATGAGCACAGGAGTGCTATAGTCTGTGCTCCTACCAGCAGTGGCAAGACTGTCATCAGTAGTTATGTTGCCAGTGATAGCGCTGCTAATAGAGTGTTGTTTGTAGTGCCAACTGAGCCTCTTGTCTGGCAAGTTGCTGCACTGTTTCACAAGCTGCTTAAGGGTAGTGTAGGGCTCTGTATGGACCAAATGCACTTCAGGCCAGATATGAATCTGCGTGTCATTGTAGGCACACCTCAGCCACTAGAAACTGCACTGAGTAAGCTGCGTGGACCAGTTGGTGATGAGGCAATGAATAAAGTAGATTATGCACAGATGCAAGGTGGCTTCACATTTGACTATGCTATATATGATGAAGTACACAGTCTTGATGGTGATGAAGGTGCTGCACTACAGAGGCTCATACAAGGTATGATACTGTGCTCTATATATATGTGTGTGTGTATACAAAAAGTGTTTATGATAGCATATCGTAGGGTTTTGTGTTAACGATAGCACAAAGGGTGTTGTTAGTGTTGTCACTTCAGCTATGAAGGGGTGCATATGTGATGCATAGTGCAGTGTATTGTAGCAGTATGCGTATGTACACAGTAGGAGTGTCTTGCTGTCTTAGAAGTGCTTGATAGCTGTGTGCGTGATCGACTTTAGCTAGTACTACTGTTAGCACTTGCAGCTCGAGTAGCTGTGCAAAGCACTCGTGTCTACACCATCGCATAACATCGTATGTAGTAGTAGTAGCAGTAGCGCACCCCTGTGATATACACAATCTTATGTATGTCTCTGCACTCATGTACTACCTTATGACTATCACAATCAGGTACTAACTGTAACTTCTTAGCACTGAGTGCTACTATTGGTAATGCACAGCAGCTGAAAGAGTGGTGGGGTGGTGTACGTGGTCAACAACTTCAAGATGTTGAACTTATACAAGCTGAAGAAGTAAGCAATTCATTATATACGGTATCACTTTAGAGTCACAGTGCACAACAGTATCACTACTAGTGCATAATGTGCATAGTATTGCTGTATACATGCCTCTGTGGATGCGTGCTTGTAGTGGTCAGTAGTGCTATTGCATGTTTGTAGTGGTTGCTATCAGGCTGCACAATGTCACCTGATACATGCAGCATTCAGCAAGTTTCCACAGCTGACGCACACATGTTCATCTGTATAATGTCGCTCGTAGCCTCTTTAAACGAAACACAGTGCATAGAGAAACTAATACCATAACATACACTACTACTACAATGTGTTCACACCATTGTGTTTCACAGGGGTTCAACCAGGGGCCAACACCACTGACAAAACAGAATAGTGATGAGATCTTTTTAGAGGAGCACAGTGGACGTTTCATCAATCTACAGCGTATGGTGTGGAGTGGTACTAGCACATCAACAACAGCAGCAGCAACGTTCAAACCACTACATCCACTAGCAGCAGTCACAATGGACATGTTAACAGTTGAAGGTGGATGCTTTCACACATTTGCACTGCCATTTACACCTGGTGATACCTACAGTCTGTGGCAACAGATGCTTGCTGAGTATCCTAGTGATAAGATCAGTGATCTGCAACCAGCTGATTTCTTCTCTACTTATCAGGTCAGTCTTACATATGTATACTGCATTTGTTATAGTACAGTGTAAGATAGTGTGTATGTAGTTTAGTACAATGTGTGTTTGTAGTTTGTGTTGTAAAAGTATGATAGTCACATGACATGTTTCGCAGATACATTCATTGATCATGCTTGTGTGCGGCGATGTATTGCTGCTGTAAGTGATGTGTATCACTATTAGTACTGCATTACATCTTTCTTGTACGTAGTTATAGTACATGCTATACCTCTAGCATCTCGTAAGTGTTGAACGTACGACTCACATATATACACCTTTGATGAATGCTGTATGTGTTTTGTGTTGCTTTCATTGATACAGGATGCTAGACGTATCACACTGCAGATGGCAAAAGACTATGAAGATGCTTTGTGTAATAGATTAGAGATACTTGCTAAAGAGCTACCTAATGAAACTAAGGTAAAGTATAACTATACAACCACTTTATGCATCAGTTCTTGCTGATGTAAGTGATCGGCGTGTAACTGCTATGTAACAGTAGCAGAGCTATATACTAACGCTAATGAACAGTTAGTTATAGCTATCTACTGCAATAGTATGCTACTTTGCAGCATATACTATACTGTTGCTAGTCGATAGCACTATTGTGCGCACACCATATTGCGACTATGTTCGATGACACGTATCACTATTGTCAGTATGATTGTCGCTAATAAAGGTTTCCCGTATATCTTTGTACATCTTTGTGAACTGAAATTCAACACAAACAGGCTCTGCTTGACAAGTTCAACCCTGGAGAGGTTGGTACAAGTGTTGACATCGCAACAGCAGCAAGGGATATTAAAGCTAAGGAGCTGTGCCCTGCTATTATGTTTCATCTTGATAGCTTTCACTGTTTGTCGCTATTTAAAGAGCTGCTTGCTGACCTTGAGATCAGTCAAAAGAGAAAGTATCCTAACTATATCAAAGAGCTACAAGATAAGGTAACTGTCAAACGGTTTTCAACGTCTTTTTCAACGTGGTTTTCAATGTCTTTTCTAACGTTTATCGTATTTACTGAAGTACACTGTGATTGCGGTTTGTATAGAAATATTGCTGTCACTGTGATCATCTATAGCATCACTACACTTACACATATCATAGTAGTAGTATCACCGCTCAATAGTGCTGTCGTCGTTGCCCACATATCGCATATACAAGCGCTGTTGCCATTCATGATACCTTGAAGCATACCATCTGATTTACTAAGCACACGATCTATTAACTATGTATATATATATAACATTGCGCTACTATACACCGCTGCTTTGATCACACTAACATATACGATCTTTTTGTATTGAATAACAATCAACGAACAACAGGCGGATGAAGTGAACCGTTTAAGACTGCAAGCAGCTAAACGTAAAGGTGGTAATGCAAAAGAGGAGGAAGAAGAGGCTAAGCTTGATCAAGATAATGATATTACTAGTGAATTTGTTGATGCTGCTGCACCACACCCTGAGTTCATACTAGCACCTCCTACTGCAAGGCTCAGCAGTAAAGAGTATGAAGGTATGCTACTGTATTATGTTGTGTTATAGTGCATATATATCAAATGTGTGTAAATTGTATATACTGATGGTTGTACTTACTACAGTCCGGCATACCTCACGTGTGCATACACTGCTAACATGCATGTACATATATGTAGTTATCACTACTGAACACATGTATTACACTACGCCCTGCATTTTGTACGCTATCCTACTGTATCACGTCACATCCTATACAATACGCCAATCAAAACTATTAATAATACTAACAGACATATGTGCTGAGCTGGCACCAAGCATGGGCCGTGGCGAGCTGAAACACCCTGGGCATGCATTTTTGCGAGCATTAAGGCGTGGTTTTGGCATCTATATTGATGATGCAAGCTTCCCTAAGTACAGGCGTATAGTTCAGAAGCTAGCCCAGCAAGGCAAACTAGCATTTGTATTCAGTGATGAATCTTTAGCATATGGTGTGAACATGCCATTTAGAACATGCTGTTTCTGTGAAAGTATGGATGGTATATTAACACCATTATTAGCACAGCAAATGAGTGGACGTGCTGGCAGAAGAGGACTTGATACACAGGTAAAAAGCTATACATATACTCCAGTCATATACTGGAGTATATACATATATATTCATATATATTATATCACTTACTACGCTAGTACATCACACGTTGTAGTAATTGCAATAGTCTTTTATTGTTTTGATCTTCACATGCTGTTCAGTTCTGCTCACACTGACTTTAATATACTATATCTGTGTCTGCTTATCACAATGAAATGCAAACAGGGTAATTTACTGTTTATGAACATGTCATGGCCAAGAATACAGTACCTAATGCTTGGTACTATACCAGCTATCACAGGACAAGATCCACTGTATCCAACAGTTGCATTACAGCATGCACTATCTAAGCTAGCACCTGCTGAACCATTTCCTCCTATTGGTAAGTCATCTATCATCTTACAACGTATGTACAACAAACACATATAACTCTGGTATAATGCTACGCATATACATATAACACTGCTATGATTCTATACTGCTAGATTGTTATGCAATTCAGCGCATATACATATAACACTGCTGTAAATTTTATAGGGCTATATTGCTGTGAAAACCAGCGTGTCAACATGTTATATCATAGTCACACTGCTGTATTGCTCTATTGCTATATAGTGAAGCTTGTAAAGGTGTTACACTGTTGCTCATGCGGTCGTCATGTGTTGTTGTTTACATTAGTTGATCAGTTGTGCATGCGCCAATTGTACAAAGAGCAACTGTATGCTCTGAGTAATATACAAGCATATACACATGTGCACGCGCTACTGCTGCGGAATGTGTGTATATAGTATGCTACTGTTACGCTTGCATCGTACCAAACTAAGCTCTCATTGTATACACTATATGCATACACTTCACAATACAACAGGTCACTCACGCAGTGTTGGCTACAGCTGCTACATTGATGAGCGTATGGCTAAGCGTATAGCTGGCACTACACTGAAACAGTTCATTGAGAATGATATACCAGACAGGCACTATCTAGATATATCTAAAGAGATCATGCAGAAGCTTGGCTATATGGATGAATATGGTGACCTTGCAGCTAGTAGAACACTATGTGTTGCTATGTGGGAGGTATGTGTAACGCTCTTCTGCATGTTCTATTACACTATACTATACTTATCTGCTACATGCATTGCACACTATTGGTGTGAACACGTGATCGTGATAGTGCATATAGTATACTGTATAGTACACCCCACAATACTGTATACTTCATGAAGTATTATGTTGTACTATAGACTTATGTGTGCAGCACATGTTATCAGTTGTATGCGTTCATGTGTATACTGACGATATTAGAGATGATCTGTAGCATCTCTACTAAGCTGTACAGCGACATCTACGCAGTAGTCAAAGTCACTGCTCCATGCAACATCTACGCAGCAGCTGCCACTACATGCATACTCATGTCCACTGTTCGCTGTTGCTGTTTGTAAACGCTGATAAATCACTTATCACAACACACCACAGCTGCGTGAGTTCCTGCCAGAGTCAATGGCAATAGCTAGCATGATGTCAACATTCCTGGAGTTTTTTGCTGAGGGACGCCCAGTAGACTATGCTGAGACACCAGCTGTACAGATTGAATTCTGTGGCTTGTTACTGCTACTGATGGATCGTGTACCCTGTGAAGCTGGAGCTGTAGCACTACAGGAGCATGCCTTCTATAAGAAAGCTCCTGATCGTAATGCAAGACTAGAAGACTTTATGACAAGACTTGCTACTGAACAGGCTAAGCTTGATGGCTTGCCTGAAGAGAGTAAAATGAGGCTGCCTGTGCCTATGAGTGACCCTGTTGACAGCAGAATATTTGCGGTATGTATCATCTGTTCAACATACATTAGTACTCATGCTTACAGTGCATGTTGTTGTGTACTGAGATTACTAGTGACATAATTGGTGTAGTAGTAAGTGTGATGGTGCATAGTGTTGTGTTGCAATACTGTGAGCACTTGGCATGTACTTAATCAATATGCTAGGTCACGACAACACTCTGATGATGTGCATGGTTTCATATGACGCTACCACTGCTCACTCGTAGTCTATGCTAATCAAGCACTAACAACACAATATGCACACAAACACATAGATATATATACACACAACAGGTTATGATGACAAGTAGTTTTGCACCACTAGGCGCAATTGACTCACTAACACGCTTTCAACTGGTGAATAGGCTACGTAAACTTGGTGGCACACTCATGGTACTACATAATGTACTCATGTTAGAAGATCCATATGATGTACTAGAGATACTACTACGTAAGAGCTTTGCGCGAGTCAAGTACATCATTGCAGAAGTTGTGATTGAGCTGTCAAAGCTTGATGATATGAGTGAAAATGTTGACGAAGCTACAGCAGCAGCAGCAGTTGCAGCTGTTGACGCTGAGAATGC
>AXNI01008453.1:0-18472 GCA_000498555.1 Heterococcus sp. DN1 | reverse complement strand
CAATGGATCCGTCAACGTGTCGTGCTTGGGCTGGATCTACAAGACGATGCGTTCTCGTACATGCTATCGCCGCCCAAGGTGCGCGATAGAGAGCTAGCTGCTTATCTTCAATGTTGTTTAGTTTCATCCTGACCATCTGGCTACCCAGCAACCTGCACATTTGTGAAACGAAAGTTGCAACTTCGGAGCATCTGCATCTGCATCTGCTAGGCTGTACTCGATGCAGGCACTGAAATGCATCGCTTGCTTGCTTACTTGTTTGTTTGCAAACCGCTCTCTTGGTCGCAGGATGCAACGAACCCTGGAGTAGGCTGCGGAGCTGCAGCTGTTGCAGCCTTCCTTGATGGCACGGCAGCAACAGCATCAGGCAGCAGCACACTCTTTTTCTTTGCTGAGGAGGAAGAGGTTGAAGTTAGTAGAGAGGTAGAAGAGCAGTATGAAGAGCAGATACCTATCGAGACCAGCGCTGAGCTGCTCAATGGGGCTGCTGGCAGCGAAGCAGGCGCTGATGGCTTGACTCCTGATGCGACAGCAAAGGCTAGTTGTAGCATACCACAGCAATACTGATTGCTTGAGCTGTGCGGTAGGGTTGCGTTGTGTAGCATACCACAGCAATACTGATTGCTTGAGCTGTGCGGTAGGGTTGCGTTGTGTAGCATACCACAGCAATACTGATTGCTTGAGCTGTGCGGTAGGGTTGCGTTGTGTAGCATTATGCTGCTGTCAGTTACAGCTAGCTGTAACTCGCTACACCGTCATGCTTAGAATGCTCACGCGCCACTGCACTGCACGCACGCGCCACACTGCAGACTGCTTCAGCACCGCCGTCCACCAACGGCGACGCAGCCCACCTTGATGCAGCAGCAGCAGGCAGTAACAGTATCAACAGTAACAGAAGTAATAGTAACGGTGATGCTGGCGCGTCACTCAATGGTGACTCGCCACCTCTCAACGGCTCTGCTAGTGACAGTGCTAGTGTGAATGGCGATGCAGCAGCAGCAGCAACTGCAGCAGCAGTGGCCATGCAGACAGTGACACGCACCCGGCTGATTACAGTGACTAGTACTGAGCTGCAGCAGAGGTGCAGGTGCGTGCCTGGTGTTGTGCCTGACAGTGCAGCCCGTGTAGTGTACCTAGTGAGAGAAGGGGAGCTGCCAGCTGCGTCTTCTCGCTCTCTGGACGAAGACATGTGCAAGGTGAGCTGCTGCTGTGTGCTATGCTATACGACACTGTATCGTAAGTGCTGCTGCTGACTACACACAAGTTGTTCAGACAGTGGCGTCATTTGGTATGGCAGCAAAGATTTACGAGTGCATGTTGTTGCTGAGCCACTTTATCTGCAGTTCAGCATTTCAAAGACACGGCATGACTGCTGCAGCTGGTAATCATGTCAATACCTGGTGCAAGCATGCGCTACTAGACACGCTGCTGCCTTACCTAACAGCGTGCCTGATGTGTCCATCAATGCGCTGGACTGTGCCAATATGATGATAATGATGCTATAGGTGGTTGAGTTTGGCTTCCTGACAGGAGACTTCCTGAACAATCTCAGCACTATACTCAAAGAAGTGTATGCACCACTGCTAGACCAGCAAATGGGTGGTAGTAGCAGTGTAGCAGCGATGGCAAGTCACGATGCTAGCAGCAATAGCACTAGCAATGGTGCTGCTACTACTACACGTGAAGTTGTCAAGTCAGGAGACAGCTCTCGCAATGAGTTCAGATCAAACTTGCAGAAGGTAGGTGCTTCAGCTCACTGTGCAACTGTTTCTACAATGCTGTGCTATATGAAGTGTATGATGGCTGTGCAGCAGTGTTTATGCTGAGCACATGCTACACGCGGCTGCTGCCCGTCAAACAGCGCTAGCTGCTTGCGTGTTGCTGTACGAGTAGCCAGTGCACCTGTTCACACTGCTCATGTTGTATGATGTTGTAGTGATGTTTGCTTGCCTGCGTACTTACTGTCAGCACTGCACTGCTTGTGCGTTGTACGTGTTTGCAACTGCTACAGTTTGAGAGCCAAGTGTCACATGCTATGCAGCAAGTGAAAGGAGATGTCCACCTCAGTGTACCCAGCAACATCAACATTGACGACCCAGAGGTGAGTGAGCCGTCAGTATATTCTTTTTCTGTGTGCACTTATGACAGAACGTACATGACAACGTGTCTTCAGAGAACATATGTAGCACAACAGCGTGATGGAGTCACAGTAGTTCAGTAGTAAGTAGCTGTCATATCTTTTGACGCTGCATAGCATATAGAAGCACAACAAGTGCGCGCTTGAACCAACAACGTCTACTGCACAATGCACGCGTTCGTTGCGCTTGCAGATTGGCAATGACTTTGAAGCTGTAAGTCAGTTAGAGGCTGCTATGGAGGAGTGGAGTCATATGGTTGCTGGTGTTGTTGAGGCTGAAAACAGCAAGAAACTCAAGGTAAACTACCACTACTCAGCACTTCACAACAGCAAATCTTGAAACAATACTCGAATGTGTGCGCATGTTTAGCCTTTAGCCTTGAGCGGCTTGCGACTGAACTGCTGTTACTGTGGTACTACTACCACTGACACTTCTCACGCACTATCTACTCTTTCTAACACTATCACTGCTGTCATTGCTAATGCTATCATTGCTACTACTGCAGGGTCGTGGCCCAATGGCAGAGGTGGACTTCTGGAGACGTCGTAATGCATCACTGAGTGCATTGTATGAGCAGATTAACATGAACCGTGTACAGCGTATGCTTAAAGTGATGGAAGAGGTTGAGGCCCCTATGCTACCTACCTTCAACTACCACTACGGCGAGCTCAACAAGCTCTACATTGAGGCAAAGGTGAGTGTGCTGCTGCTACTGTCAGTTGCTTTGATCACACAATCTGAAGTAGTGTACATGTTTCGTATGACACATCAACATGTGCTAGTGCGGACTACTCTCTTTACTGCTGATAAGTGCTGATCTGTAGCCAACTACCTGCACATGCACACACAGAGCTCAAACTGTTGTCAATAGCAGTGTCAGCAACTTGCTAATTGCGAGACCGTTGTGTTATATAAATGATGACGACTTCATACTCTGCCGGCTGCTCCATTGACAACAGGACAATGTAAAGTTTTTGACCACGCTGGAGCGTCACTTTAAGAACATCAGTGCAGGCAGTTTCAGTGTTGTACTAGACACACTGCCATCAATGATGAATGCTATACGTATGGTTTGGGTCATATCAAGGCACTACAACACTGATGAGCGCATGGTTCCTCTCATGGAGCTGATCGCTGGTGACATTGCTGCCAAGGTATAGCAGAAGGCTACTAGTACTACTTATTCAACTTCTTGAACTTTCTTCTGACTTACTGCTTATAAGTTTGACTGTTTTGTTACAGCATTTTAACGGTGCAGCAACAGTTCTTGTAATGATAGTAGTAGCACTGCTCTTGCTTGATGATGTAAGTGCACGCTCTTTGTGCTGCTGCTGATAACATGTACAATGTGCTGTCTACTGTGTTGTGTGCCTATATATGCTACTCAGGTGGAGAGTGTGATCAATACACGTACCATACTACAGAAGACACCAGAAGTGGCACGTGCTATGATCACTGGAGCTAGACAGGTAGAGTGTGTGTAATGTATTGCATAAGTACATATAGTAAGCTGTGTTATAGGCGTGTATGTTGTGCTTTAGGCGTCTAGCCTCAGTATTGAGCATTGATATGCTGTCTGGCACACATATAATGCTATGATATAGACCGTGTTGCACTCACTGACTGCATGTACGCTGTGTCACTCTGTTATCAATACATGCACAACTTATGTACGCAGTTGCTTGAGAGCTGGCATACTACCTACATGGAAGTGCGCAGCCGTATAGAGGACAGCGGCACAGACCATAGATGGGAGTTTGACAGGAAGAGACTGTTCGAACAGGTATACTACCTATTGCATTGCAGCAGTGCAGTAGTACTTTACAATGCATGTATGCTGTACATGAAAGTAGGACAGACGCATCGCTCTCATAGGAGTAGTAGCACTACAAGTGATGGCACTATGTCCACAACGCTTGTGACCAGTGCCATTGGTGTTACTGATGCACAAAGCTGCAAGCTGTAAAGACTGCCACAACTGTTACCAACTCTATCCACTACTGTCTTTGGCGTTGTCGCTTGCTGTATGTGTGTGTGCACAGACTAACTACATGGCCCGTGTGTGTGGTGATCTACTCGAAGTAGCTGTAGTACTTGACCAGTTTCATAAGTTTCTTGGCCCTGAGCTAAAAGCTGTTACTGGAGAGAGCGCTGGTATTGATGATATCATGGAGGTGACTCGCACATTACACTATACAATAAAGACGCAGATCGTTTTAAGTGTTACACTTGCGATCAGACCAGAGCTGTACACGGCATATAGTCATAACTAGCATGCACTGCTCACTGTGACATACTCTGCATCAGTTCTGCATTGTCACTCACTAACGGATGCACCAATAACTTTGATGTGCAATTCACCCTGTCAATACAAACACGCATATGAATACAACAGCGTGTGGATGGCTTAGTGGCACCACTAGAGAAAGTCCCATTTGACATCTTTGACAGGAAGTACAAAGACAGCTGGCACATGGTGATGCAGCAGTTCAGACGTGCTGTTGAAGAGATTGAGAGCATGACAAAGAGCTTCATTGAGCAGTCTTTTCAGAAGCTTAGGAGTGCTGAGGGTGCCTTTGAGCTTGTACAAAACTTCAAGAACATACAGGTACTACTGCCTTATTTCAAGTACTTGCAGTTTGTGTGCACATACATTGTAGCGCTAGATCAATGAATACACTGAAACTGTGCTTGCTGGTGCTGTAGTGACTACTATAACTCCTCACTGGCCACGCACTTGTACAAGTGTACAGCAACAGTAGAGAGTGTGATAACTGACAGCATCAAGTAACCGTATTGGCTGCCTATTGTGACGCATTGCACATCACATTCACACGAGTGCAGAGTCGTGAGAGTATCAATCAGCAGATCAATGAGAGGTACAAGGACATACTACAGCAGTACACTAAGGAGTTAGATTACATACATGAGCTGTTTGATGCTAGCAAGGATACACCACCTGTATATAAGAACTATCCACCTATTGCTGGTGCTATTGCATGGGCACGAGACCTCTATCAAGTGAGTGTCATTGATGTCCTTACTATCAGTTGCACTGCATTGTACAAAGAGCTACCATAACTAGCGTGTGAACTGTCTAGTGCTTGTGTACATGCTTGTCACTAGTGTTTGACAAGATTTGCCAGAGCTAGTGCAGCGCATATGCTACGCGCACGCCAATGCCGCTAACAGTTTGTTACGCACACGCCAACGCCGCTCACACTTGGCTGGCAGTGCGTGCAGTCAGTCAGTGCTCAACAACTTGGCTGATGTTGCTGCTTTTACTGTTATGCGTTGTGTGCTTGCTTATGGCTGTTGTGTTATCATCATTACAGCGTGCTAAGCGGCCTATACTGAGGTTCAAAGCTCATGAAGGCCTGCTGACATCTGCATTTGGTGAGCAAGTGAAGCAGCGCTACCTAGTGTTTGCACGTGCAGTTGATGCTTACATCACACGACTATACGCAGACTGGGAACAGGTGTGTACTCCAACTTGAATTACAACTACTTGAACTTTCACAATACACAAGTGCAAACTAGCTTCAGCTGTGCTTGCTGTTGTTGCTGTTGTGACCACTAAGTGCGAAAGACACTGCTGTGTTTTTACAAAGCGGTGCACTGTGTAGTTTGAAGTTGGTGCTAACGTGTGATACTATGTTGTGCTCTTTGATGGTGACTGACGCTGCTGCAGCGTGTTGGTGCCATAGCAACTGAGAAGCTCAAGCTGCCAATACTGTGTGCAGTTGGTGCTGATACAACTACAGCAAGCTCAGCTAATGCAGCAGACACTAATGGAGATCATGCAGGACAGGTAGAGAGAGTTATATACATTAGCAATACTTACCCGTAATGTCGTGTACACCCGTGCTTCTGCTATGTGTAATCAGTCTCATGTGTAGTATGGTATTATAATGGGTTCTCGTTGCAGCTGTGCACTCAATGACACTAAAACTGTCACCTTCCTACTGCTTGCACTGTACTCTGTGACATATACTGTCGACAGAATGGCTTTGCTGCTCCAGCACACGGTGCTAACGGCACTGCTGCTGCTAATGGTACTAACAATAGCAGTAGCAACAGTGGTACTGCAGCTGCATTCAAAGGCATGCCACCACCTCCCTATGCTGTCAATTTCGCACCAGAGCTGCTGCTGATCATCAGAGAGTCGAAGTACCTTGATAGGATGGGCTTTCAGGTATACAAACAGTAACGTGCAGCACAACAGCATGTAGCACACATGGCTCAAAAGCTATCCAGTCATCATTGCTACACTGTAACTAACCGTGCAAGACCAGCTATAGAAGCTGCGTGGTACTCGTGCTAAGTGTACAGAAATAGTGGTATGTGCATTACTCTTGCTGCCTGTCCCTGCTGTGCACGAACCTCAAGCTATCAAATTAGAACTGACACTTTACGCTGCATCCCTGCTACTGCAATCCGTGCATCATCAATGTGTACAACGCCTTTGTGTAGGTGCCCGAAGCAGCACTAAATGTGACGCTACAGGAAGACAAGTATCACAGGCATATACAGGACCTTAAGCTCATGCTAACAGCCTATGCTGGTGCTGTAGCAAGCTTGTCGACTGTTGAGACTCATCTACTACGCAAACAACTAGCTGGACTACAGGTACCACCTACGCTTTGTTAGCGAAGTCATTCGTCTTTCGTTACTGCATGATTGGCATTCAGTAACAAGTACCCGTGCGTGCTGTGCTGTTGATCTGCTTCTTCACAATGTGAAAGTAGCGATAAATGCAACGCACTGTGAGTTGTACTGATGCATGCATCAAACTGCGAAACATTGTGCTATACAATAACATGTATACAATAGGTTGCTCTGCGGCCTGGCTTTACACCATTGAACTGGAACAGCCAGCGCATACCTACATTCATTGAGACATGTAACAAAGCTGTTGGTGAGTTTGTTGGTGTGGTCAGTCAGATACACAAGAGCAGCGCTATGATCGATGAGGTATGTGCAGCACTGTGTGCATACTTTATGTATACTGTACTGTACTATACTTACTGTAGTATAGTATGGTGGCGCCACTGTATACTGCTGCCATGTACTGTTGTGCAACGGTTGCATTCAGCTTTGTAACATACAGGACAAGTGTATCGCGCTTGCAAGTCGAACACAATGCTTTAGCCAGCCGCTGATACTGACACCACTGTGCGCATGTTTGTATCGGCACTGCTACTATTGCTACTGCTACTACTACCACTGCAGGTTGTAGACGCTATTGAACAAGCGCAGCTAGTGCGTGAGAAAGACTTTGACGTTGGTGCTAATGATACCAACGGTACCAGTAACGCCAATAGCAACAGTAACGGTGGCGGACCGTTACCGCCTATGAGCGTTACAGAGTTGTATGATATGCTAGAGACAAAGCGCATGGCACGCTTAGATGGCCTAGTACAGAAGTATAGCTCTATTGAAGGCCTGCTTATCAAGGTCGGTTTAGTTACAGTGTAACTGCTTGTTCGCAATTTAAGTATTGACATGATATGCTCATACATAATGTGTGCTTATCTGACACTCAAAGTATCGCTCATGTAGCACATGTGTATGAGCGCTAGAGCACCTATCATTATGCACACTTATCTAAGCTGACGGTAATATTACCAACATGCACGCTAACACTAACAACAACAGGTAGAAGAAGTAGTAGCTGGCACTAACACTGGTATGAGCCCTGCTCTTGGTGGTTTCTATCACTATTGGGAGAAGCGCATCTTTAATGCACTCACAACTATGATCATCAGTAGTATGGCTGCACTACATGCACTACTACAGCCTGCTGGACAGCGACCCCCTCTTTGTGAGGTATATACCTTATGCATACCCTTTTGATACAACATATCTATGTATATACAACTCAACAGCATTGTATGACACATGTGTATATGCACACTACAGTACTCGTCCAGAGCAAGTGATATACGTACGAACACCGATTTGAAGTGCAGCTTGATAGTATGCATGCTGCAGCTGGTCATATAGTAAGCAAGTTTACTGGTCGCTGACATGTACCATGCTTGTGTAATGCGTGGTTCGTGTTGCTACAAAAAGGTGCGAGCAACACTGAACGGCAAAGACCTAGTAGTAACACCTGCTATCAATGACATCTACAAGTACCTCACACGCGCTGTCAAAAATGTTGTTGAGTCTGCTAAGATGTTCACACGCTGGATGCATGGCACATGTAGACCAGCACCACCTCAGGTATGTGTTCAGTTATATGCAACAGCTCTTACGCGCATGTGTGTGTAAACTGTACAGTACGGTGTATACTACGATTCATTGAGTAGAGCAATATGTGTAGCAGTGCAATAGCGCCAGTGCTGCTACGTACATGCCGCGGCGCTGAAGTACATAACGGGTGCTGTGCAGCTTGCGATTGTAGTTTACGTAGTATGTACTGCCTTATGAATTGCTGCTGCTACTGCTGTTGCCACTTATCACAACCACTAAACACTACAACTGCTGCTAACACTATACTATCACTGTTATTGACAGGTAGTGCATGAGGAGGAGGAGCCCTATGTGTTTAGCTTTTATCAGGACATGTCACAGAACCCACATGTCATCAAGCTCATGCTAACTATGAATCAAGCTATACACAGAGTCTTCAGCCTTGTGAACAAGTACCTAGATGGTTGGCGCCGCTATGACACTGTCTACAACTTGTGGAACACCAAGCGCAAGGCAGCACTTGACAAGCTAGCAGAGAAAGGTCACAACTGTGTGTACTTTGACACACGCATTGCCTCCTATGAGCTGCTGGCTGAGACGGTAAGCACTGTGTGTACACTAATTTATTATTACATGCATGCATGCATGTGATGTACACTTCAATAGTGATAGTATGCGGTCTGGTGCTGGCTGTGCAGTCGGTGTCTGTTCGAAAGCAGCATTTGCACTTGCGTAGGAGTTACACCATAACTGCATCGCACACTTGCTATAGCTCTTTTCACTGTTTGACGTGAGTTAGTACATGCTGTAGTACTTCTTAGCTGTATCTAATAAGTCAGTGTTGTGTTATACAATGCATCATATACAACAGGTGCGAGGCCAGCCAAGCCGTAAGGACATTGACTTCCTGAGCATAGACTGCTATCCAGTAGCTGTAGGTATTGCAGCACAGGCTGATCAGTGGAAGCGTGACTATGGTGCTGTACTACATGATAGTGCATCTGTACTGCTAGAGGGCCTCTGTACACGCATGGTGAGTGAAGTAGTTTGCGGACTATTGGCGAACATATCACTCTGTAGTTTGCTACCATGTGTTGTGCTTGTCTGTTGTCAAGGGCGCAGCAAATGTCTACCGTCAACTGCTATGTTTGACCGTGCAGCTGCAGACTGTGTTTGCATACAACTGTTGCTGCTGTAGTACAGCATACTATCGCTATTGCTGACTGTATTCAATGTTTTGCACTGTTTTACATTGTACACATACATCACAGGCAAAGCTGGAAGCTGATCTCTCACAAGAGCCAACTGATCTCGAGCAGCTGAAGTTTGTACTGAATGCTATAGCAGCAGTTGCTAACTCACGCATGGATATGGAGCTTGAGTATTTAGATGTTATGGAGAGATACAGGACTCTTAAACACTATGAGGTAATGTTATATCATATCAATATAACACAGTGCCTCTAACAGTGCTGCTGCTACTATCACAGCAGCATCAGTACAGTAGCAACATCGCCAGTAGTAGCATCATACTGTGCTTGTCAAGCGCGAAGCATTGCACAGTACCTATTACTGGCACGACTCATTGTGGTACAAGCTTCCTTCGCGAGTGCTATCTATACTCTGAATACCAGATCATTACTGATAGCTCACACTCATTACTGAGTCGTGATACCCATGTTGCTTTCACAGATTGAAGCACCAGCAGAGGAAGCAAAGCGTGCACAGGGTCTTGCTGATGCATGGCAAGCACTACATGTGGCATCTAAGACAAAAGATCTGTGCTTAGTCAAGGTTAAAGGCCAGTTCAGAGAAGTCACTAGACAGCAGGTAAACAGCAGCAATACCAACAATACTGATAGTAATAGCTATAACACTAGCAATGATGCTAAAGCTATTGCTGCTTGTAGCGTGATATGTTGCGACCAACGGACAATTGCTTACTGCTGTTACCAGCAAACGATTAGTGCGTGCGTAAGCCTCTTACTACTGCTGCAGCATCGAACTTGATCAAATGCACTCACATCAAGCTACTGTTGCTATGACTTATCGTTGACGATGTGACACTAGGCTCTTGACTTTCAAGGCGAGCTGCGTAGTATGGAGAAGCTGTTTAAAGCTAGTGGACCAGGTAATTCATCAGTCGGGCTTGAAGCTGGTGCCAAGCTACTGCAAGAGTACAGTGAAAAGATAGCCAGTGCACAGGTACACACAACACTTGAGTGATCAATCACATTAGACACAGTGCTAATCAATGTGCGCTACAAGTACTTGTCGCGCAAGTCACAGCGACGTGCTACAGAGGAAGGTGCTGTTGTTGTTAAGCCTGCATGCTAGCTGCATATACGGAACATAGAATGCTACTGTCAGTGCTGATACTGCTGTTGCTACTGGTACTAAGACTGCATGCATTGCTGTTCACATTCATTGTTGCATATAAACTTACACTTGGTAGGCTCGTAAAGCTGAGCTGACCAATGCTGAAGGCCTGTTTGGTCTGGATCAAACTGAGCACCCTGAGCTGAACAGAGTTGCTGCTGAGCTTAAGAAGCTGTCAAGAGTCTATAGCCTGTATGCTGAACAGAAAGAGTTTGAAGAGACGCAGGTAAAATACAGACATCTGTAACAGCAGCACACATAGCATGCATACAACGTGCTTTGATGCGCTGCTTCGTACACAGTAGTCTTTCAACCACGTACCGGGCCGTATACTTGGAGTACAGACAAGACAAGACAATTGCATCAGGCACTGGCCACGGCGTGCTAGTACTGCGCGCAGTGTTGAACTTGCACGATCACAACCTCCATGTGCTACTACGAACTATGTACTAATGCGTACTACGCTGTGCTGTTTACATGTACATACTGACACTACATGATGCAGGGCACAACAGCATGGGGTGACCTGGATGTAGGATCACTACAGAGAGGCAGTGAAGAGCTAGAAAAGAAAGCTAGAAAAGAGAAAGAATTGAAAGATCATGCTACTTTCAGAGCTGTTGAAACACGCATGTACAACTTCAAGGTGATGAACATTGATTGCACGGCAACTTGTCAACATGCTCTACATCTCTGCACACAGTACACTATGGGTACCTTCGTAAGAGTATGCACTATACACTTGCTGTGGCACATACTTGCATCACATTGATAGCGTAACCACAGCCAGTGTTTACTGTACAGGTACAGGAATGTGCCTAAATTCTGCCATACTGCGCAACTGCTGTAATCTGCTGTACCACTCTCTTGTGACTACTACTGACCTTGCATTTGCTAACGTGACCATACACTACACTACACTGCACTACACTGCACTACATTACACTACTGTACAGGACTCTATCCCTCTCATAGTGAACCTGAAGAATGATGCTATGAAGCCACGGCACTGGGCCAAGCTGATGGAAGCAACAGGTGTTAAGTTTGATGCTGCATCCTTCAAGTCACTCACACTAGCTAACATCTTTGCTATGGAGCTGCACAAGTACAGCAGTGATGTTGATGAGATTGTCAATGCTGCTGTGCAAGAGCAAAAGATTGAGACTGAGGTGAGAGGCACACATACCCATTTCCAAACTTCATTATACTGCAGTTGAGATCAGCACTGTCATTTGCTATTGGCAGTTGAGCATGCAGCTAGTACAGCGTAGGTTCTTGCGGTATGCTGCTATTGCATGTGTTAAGATGTGCTGTAACTAGCGTATTGTTGATCACCACCTGATGACTTGGCACTGCATGCTTACGAACACTGTGTTACCGCTACTGTTGCTGCTATTTTGTCATACCAATCATCTGTTCAAACAGCTGCGACGCATAGAGTCACACTGGCGACGCACTGAACTGCAGCTAGCAAAGTATCAAAAGGGTGGTGTTGACAGGAGCTATGTACTCAAAGCTGCTGATGAAATCAAACTTGAACTTGAAGATCACATGCTGAACTTACAGGTACTTTTGTACAAACACTCATACACAATAGTATGTGTTTGCGCACTTGCACAATAGGCTACAATGCTCTAAGAGATCAAGCATGTGTAGCACGTTCATGCCTTGGGCAATTTGCTTGCACATGCCGTCTGTCAGACACCAGTTGCTACTGTGTAAGCGCACGCAGCTCGGCACTACTGACAAGTATCACTGCGTGCTTACCATCATGTTGTGCCACCACTACTGCGTAATGTCACTGTTCATTGTCACTACAGACTATGAGTGGTAGTAGGTTTGTAGGCAGCTTTGCAGAGGCAGTTCGAGGCTGGGAGCGTACACTAAACAAGGTCAATGAGACACTTGATGTATGGTATGCTGTCCAACGTAAATGGATGTACTTAGAGAGCATCTTTGTTGGTGCTGAAGACATCCGCTTACAGGTAACATGCTGTGTTTGTGTGTATTGAACGTGTTTAAGATGGAACGCAAGCTTGCTGCTGAGCATGCGTTGCACTAGAGCAGCACATCAATACAGTCCACAAGTCATTGCGCTGTTTCATAGTCGCGCTGAGCCACTATGCTCTCCAGGTGCAAACATAGCATGCGCAGCAGACATTAATAACTAAGTGCATGCTGTATCCAAACACTACTGCACTGTATACTGATGAACACTGATACACCAGTTGCCAGAAGAGGCCAAGAGGTTTGACTCAGCTGATAAAGCATTCAAGGCAATCATGACTAGTACCTACCAGAATCCAGTAGCAGTAGATGCATGCACAGCTGAAGGCCTGCTGGAGTCACTAGAGACTCTCTCACTCAGGCTTGACCAGACACAGAAGAGGTGAGTAACACATGCACAAACTGATATATCTTGTGTCACTATCACCACTAGTGCTGCTGTTGCTACTACTGAGATTGTGATTGCTGCTATGTGGTACTTTATCATGGTGTAAGTGTTGTTAACATGGCACAGTCATATGCCCTACATTACTGAATGTACTCACACCATCTCTTTGTTTTGTGCTGCTGCTACTACTGCTGCTGCTTGTGTTGTTTGGTTGAATACGCAAACACAAACAGCTTGAGTGACTACTTGGACACAAAGCGTAATGCTTTCCCACGCTTCTTCTTCATATCAGATGATGAGCTGCTCAGTGTACTTGGTAGTGCTGATCCTATGTCTATACAGGTATATACATAGCACACACACTGCAATGTTGGTTTAACTACTCTTTCTTTGTACGTGTTTCATAACGTAACACAAGTGTCTCATAGCTACGCGCTGCTTGTACCAAACAGTGCAGCAGTGCCATCGATCCCTTATATGTAGTGGCAACAGCATGCAGCCGACACAGCATATCATCTACTCTTGTGCTGAAGCAATCGCTACTACTGCTACTGTGTGTGTACCACTGCTGCAACTACAGGTGCACTTACTGAAGCTGTTTGACAACGTCAAAGCACTGGCCTTTGCACGCAATGGTAGGACAGTCACTGGCATGAGCAGCAGTGAGGGCGAGAGCTTTGAGCTAGCTACCACTGTCACAGCTGAAGGCCCAGTTGAGGTGTGGATGACAGCTATAGAACAGGAGATGTTTAGATCACTCAAAGGCATCACTAAGGAAGGCATCTTTAGGTATGCTAAAGAGCCACGTGCTGACTGGATAGCCTCTGTACTAGGCATGGTCTCTCTCGCTGGCAGTCAGGTACATGCTAACATATATCTCAACAATAGTACACCGAAAAACGTGCTAACACTATGACACATGCGTTACATATGTGCTGCGGTACAGTAAGCGCACATGCTTCAACTGTGTGCGTGTATACTGCAATGCCGTGGTGTGCTGAAGTACACTCATTTGAGCGCTTGTCGTGCATAGCTGAAATATACTGATTGATAACAAAGATGCACGTATTTGTATGCAGCTGTTTGGGGTAACATCGCTAACACCACTACTGCTTATCATGTTAATCTGCATCAATGCATGACGTATTGCAATAGGTGTGGTGGACATGGGAAGTAGAAGATGCATTCCAACGTGTCAAAGCAGGCACTAAGAGAGCTATGAAAGATCTTGAGGCTAAGCTAACAGCACAGCTTAATGAGATGGTTGCACTTGTTAGAGAGCCACTGCAAGCACAGACACGCCGTAAGGTACTGCATACTTCTAGTAGTATTTGTTTATAGTGGTGCTATCATCACACTGCTGTTTGCTGCTGCTACTGTCGCAGCAACTGCTGTTGGTAGTGCTGGAGCTGCGCATGTGATGGTGCAAATTGTAGCTAGTTATTGGTCACTGATGTGTATTCCTGTGTGTACTGTGCTAAGTATCATCACTATGTGAATGCGTATGTATATGTCAACAGGTCAACACACTGCTGATCATTGATGTGCACGCCCGCGACATTGTAGATGGCTTTGTCAGAGAGTCTATACTACATGCTAAGGTAAAGCACTTCACAAATCTCACATCAATCAGTGCAACACATATGATACAGCAACTTAATGGCTCTATCTCTATGTCACTGAGTGCTATGTCAGCATCATATGAATCGATGTACCTCAAATGCTTTGCGTGTTAAATAAAGGGTGCAAGAAACTCATGTGGTACTGATACTACTTCTGAATAACACTGCAATACCAATGATACATGTTACAGGAGTTTGCGTGGGAGAGTCAGTTGCGATTCTATTGGGATAGAACAGCTGATGATTGTGTCATCAGACAGGTACTACTACAGCATATACATGACATGCTTATAGTGCAAACATTGTTTACGGTTACATGCGCATGATGCATGCTTGTTATCGCTCAAAGCTATAAAGCATCCTGATTGTAATGCTGTGATTGCCATCATTCATTGACTGCCCTATCCACAACACAATGTATAGTCTTGTACTTGCAACACACGCTAACATGAACAATGTGCCCCACCACTACTGCCACAACTAACAACAGTGCACTGGTCAGTTCAGCTATGGCTATGAGTACATGGGTCAGAATGGTAGACTAGTCATTACACCACTTACTGATAGATGCTATATGACACTCACTCAGGTAAGGCACATGATACACATCACATCTGCAACTGCAATCACTCGTATCTCCACAAAAAGTGCAGAACACTATGCAAACCACAACGCTATATCCGGCTATTGTGCACTCTGCTTGTATTAAACGTACAATAACTTGTGCTCGAAAGTGGTTGAACGTAAACGTCAACAACACACCTCTCTCAATATTATGTAACACTTCTGTGTAACCTTTGAACTGATGATTTCTGCACAGGCGCTGACCTTTAAATTAGGTGGTGCCCCAGCAGGTCCAGCTGGAACAGGAAAAACAGAAACAACTAAAGATCTTGCAAAGAGTTTAGCACTAGCATGCTTTGTTATTAACTGTGGTGAAGGTCTTGACTATAAAGCTATGGGCAGTATTTTTGCTGGCCTAGTACAGGTATGATCCCTTTGATTATGCTCACAATGCTGTGTGCACATACTTATACATTGGCTGTTGTATTAGCTGTTGTATGCGGCGCATTGTTGCTGCAGTGTTTTGATATACACTAGCTCTGTGTGCGAGTTGCTAGTTGTGCCGCACTAGCACACTGTGTACATGAACCAAATAATTCAGTAAGTTGACCTAGTACTCTTGTTACTGGCAGTTCCTTATAGCTAAATGACTTTACCGCTGCATATTGAACTGTACATCACAACGACATATAGGTTGGAGCTTGGGGCTGCTTTGATGAGTTCAATCGCATCAACATAGAGGTGCTGAGTGTTGTTAGTGCACAGCTGAAAGCAATACAGAACGCTATCATAGCTGGTGCTCCCTGTGTTGACATTGGCACTGGTGGTGAGATGAAGATCAAACGTGTCAGTGGCTTTGCTACATGTGGTGTGTTCATCACAATGAATCCAGGTGAGCTTGCAAGTACTGATAGCTGTAAGCAGTGCTGTGCGACTGTACTGTTTGTTTAAGCATCGGTGATGTGTGCTTCATGTTGCACAGAAGCAATAGTCAAAGAGTACAGTGGTTGCTGCATGCATGCAGCTATTCCTTGCACTGCGTGATGCCGTCTTCATATGCATGCCTTGATATGTGTGCTGATATTTACTCAGACATCGGTGTGCTATGGTGTCACTGTGTACTATCTGATGTTACAGGCTATGCTGGTAGGACAGAGTTACCAGACAACTTGAAAGCACTGTTTAGACCTGTTACCATGATTGTACCAGATCTACTGCAGGTTTGTGTTCGTCATCTATCTACTATTGTCAGCATGATGACATTCGGATAGTTGCAGCTTTCACTGCCGCTGTCTCTAGTGCCAATCGGCCTATACATAGTTGGTGCTCTTCCTTATCTGCATGACTAATCCCAACTGCACACTACTGCTGCTACTTGTATTACAATTGTGACATTAGATTTGTGAGATCATGCTGTTCAGTGAGGGGTTCGAAGGCGCCAAAGCACTCGCTAAAAAGATGACGGTATGAACAAACAGCTACTACTACATACCATTGTTGTACACTTAGCGTACTTCTACACCATCCTTGCTGTGCACAATCACGTACGTCACACTCGCATCTAATCTGTGTCACACTGCTAACACTACCACAACAATGCTGTAATCCATGTGCACACGTAAACACCTGCATCACTCACTCACACGTAACAGGTGCTGTACAAACTGAGCAAAGAGCAGCTATCAAAGCAGTTCCACTATGACTTTGGCCTGCGTGCTCTCAAGTCAGTGCTCGTGATGGCTGGTGGTCTGAAGCGTCAGTTTGCTGAGATGCCTGAGGAACTGGTGCTCATGCGTGCACTGCGTGACTCCAACATGCCTAAGTTTGTCTATGAAGATGTGCCACTGTTTCATGGTCTCATTGGTGATCTGTTCCCTGGTATGGACTGCCCTCGTGTTGGCTATGAAGGGCTCAAAGTAAGTAGTACTGGTAGCAGCTAAATACGTGCTTATGCTACATGTATTTTGCTGCTAGAGTGCGTGTGTGTTGCAATTATTACTGGGGCATTGCAGCGCAAGCCATGCGAGCAAGCCAGCACACTGCTACTGCACGATGCTGTGTGCGCAGTCGAAGTACTGCGGTCTTGAGTGCTATCTGAACAGCAGTGCTAATTCTGCTGCTGCTACTGCTACCGATACTGTTGCATTTGCGATCACTTCAGGTGGAAGTAGCAAAGGATCTAGTAGCTAAAGGCTTCCGCTGCTCAGACGACCGTGTCTTTGCTGATCAAGTTGACAAGTGCATCCAGATGTATGAGACGCAGGTACACACACACGCTACTGCTGCATGCCCTGGATAACTTGTAACTTACTGCCTTGCTACTCTTTGCTATTAGCTGCTGACTATATACTTGATGCACTTTCAAGTTAGTTCAACTGTCTGAACCCGCAGTTGTGTGACACACTGCACCCATGCTTTATTCAATCTTTAACCCACCACTGACACACCATACCACTCTCATATCTGCGCAACTACGATGTCACATTAAACTACAAACACATGACACACAAACACTAGATGGTGCGTCACACAACAATGATAGTAGGTCCAACGGGTGGTGGCAAGTCACTCATACTAGATACACTAAAGAATGCACGCCTGCCAGCAGAAGGTGTGAATGTCAAGTACTATGTACTGAACCCTAAGAAGCAGACACTAGGAGAGCTGTATGGTGTGATGGACCCTGTAACACGTGATTGGACAGATGGTGTGCTCAGCAAGCTGTTCAGAGAGCTCAATGCACCACTACCAGGTACAGTGTCTACATGCTATACTAAACTGTACTGATATAGCATGTGCATGCGCTGCTGACACTGCTACGCTACGGTTGCATGATAACAGTTGCACGAGCATCAGCTGTTTAACAGCGATTGCTGCAATGCAAAGCTGTAAGGAACGCACTCGTCACCACTTCCAAACTCAAGCCTTCGTGCTTGCTGTCCTGATTGCAATCTTGATGCACCACTTACACACATACTCTCTACTATTGCTTGCACCTCTATACTGCTGTACTGCTGTACACACAACATCAACAACACACTAACAGCTGGCCGAGAGCAGGACTTCAGGTGTATAGTGTTTGATGGTGATGTTGATGCTGTGTGGGTTGAGAACATGAACAGTGTTATGGATGACAACAAGCTGCTGACACTGCCTAATGGAGAGCGCATCAGACTG
>AXNI01008398.1:0-28334 GCA_000498555.1 Heterococcus sp. DN1 | reverse complement strand
GTATAACACAGCATGCATGACATGATGCAGTGGTAGTGGTGTAGGGGGGTCAGCGTATATGAAACAATAGTAAACTCATCAAGCTCAAGCACACAGGTGTCATAATCGTATGCATACCCAAAGTACACGTAGTACATCCAGTATGTAACGTCCACAGTTACAGCCGAGTGTAACTGCTCTCCGAAGAATAACGCAAATAGTACATAGCAGCTGCTTTGTAGCTTTGAACACTCAGTTCAAGCTTTACTGCGTTTGGTGCTGGTGCATCAGTCCCTGCGAAGACATACGCAGTAGCAGTGTGCACTACGCTGCGGATATTTCACAGTGAGCTGATACATCCAGCCGAAGCACACCGTAAAGATGTTAAGAACTTATTGAAACATTTACGATAGATTATTCGTGCTGATTGTATGCGCCGAGCTCAGCTACAGAACTTTAAGGGCCCAAAGACACACGGTGTGACTCACATGGCGCCTGTAGTGGACAGCTTAGTGCTATCAGGCATCAGACTTACATACTCTGGAATTTGAAGGCAAGCAAGCACACTATAAGGCTCAGTGCGCCTGCCTATGTCAGCACAAACTAGCTATCATAAACACTTTTGTAAGGTCTTATGTCTTGTGTTAGCAGCTATTAGGCAGTTGCGTTCACAGACACTTTAAGTACAATCAGTATGATTCTTTCACAGTTACGGCCAAGTGTAACAGCTCTCCAAATAGATCATACAGAGCTTGGCACAGCTATTCTGCTGCTGTTTCGACATGATTTTAAGCTGTCTTCCTTGCACGCTCATGTATCAGATTACTGAGATGATGCACGCAGTAGTAGGTGCACCTCGCAGTGTGCTAATACACAACGAAGCACACCTTGAGCAACTTAAGAACTTGTTGAAGCTTTGTGATAGTTTATCTATGCTGATTATATGCGCCGAGCTCAGCTACAGAACTTTAAGGGCCCAGAGACACACATGGTGATGTGTCTCACATGGCGCCTGTAGTGGACAGCTTAGTACTATCAGGCATCAGACTTACACACTCTGGTGTTTGAAGGCAAGCAAGCACACTATAAGGCTCAGTGCACCTGCCTATGTCAGCACAAACTTGCTATCATAAGCACTTCGTTAAGTTCTTAAGTTTCAAGGAGCCGTGCTACCAGCTGTTAAGCAGCTGCTTGCACAGGCACTTCGCTTAGTTCTTGTGTGTGTACGCTTAACAGCTGCTACGCATACAGCTTTGTAGTAAGGACTGACTACTTGTAACACAGCTCTTGAACAGTGAGCTGCACTTGCAGAGCACGTTCATGAGAGCTTGATACTGTTAAAGCGCTATCTTTCATGAAAAGCAAAGTTATCAAGAAGCGTGCTGCAATTCAAAGGTCTGCTCCTTAGCGTTGTTGTGTGCACCCAAACTCAGCTGCAAACAAGTGCAGGATATGACTGGTTACACAAACACACAAGTAGTAGAAGATAGACACATTGCAGTTGATGTTACTGTGTCTATCTACACCAGCTTTTGATCAACCCTCGGAGCAGCAGCATGCAGCTGATTGCACTTTGCGTGTACTTGACTTGTAAACTAACGCATGCTGGTGTAGCAGATCAGTAATACAACATCGCTAAGGTGATTGCACTCTGATCGTTTTCCAGCACGCTCACGCATCTCATATTTTGTGCTAGTAGCAGTTGTCCAGCTACTAAATAGAAAGGCGAACACCACTGCTATTACTGCTATCATCACCTGATGCTATGGTAAGTACTGTAGTACTAACAACGACGCAAGCCACAGCCGAGTGTGACAAGCCTCCAGTGTACGCTGGCGTACACTTGCGACACAATGTCAGCCATGATGCGCTACAATCAGCTTCAGTTACAGCAGACACTGTATAGCAGGCCTCCAATGTTTGTATTATGCAAGCACAGCACACGTGTACGTGCATGCTGCATCGAACGTGCACTGTGCAATGCTTGCATGCACAGCACACTCGTACGTTCCTGCCACCATTAACGTGCACAGCGCACTGCTAACAAGTGTACACTTGCAGCACTAAAGCATGCCATCATGCATCGCAAATTAGCATAAGCATGCGATACATGCTGCGCTGAACAGCATGAAGCCGAGCGTAGTATAAGCTATCACAATCATAGAGCAGTGAATCATACCCTCGTCAAGCGTCTCACCCGACATCACAGGGGCAGTGATACTCCCACAATGCTTGTCAATAGTGCACCAACTATACTGTGTATACAGTAGTAATGGTACAGTATTGACAACTCTCACTGCTGCAATCACCCCGTGTACATCTGATTGCTGCAACACTGCTGTCGAAGGTTGCTTCAGCAAGTGTTAGTGGTGTCGCTGCGAGAGTAATGGCATTGTGAGCCACAGCTTAAGTGTTTGCCTATGCATTCTGATGATAGTAATAGCTAGAGAATACTTCGCACTGTATGTTCATACACCAAACACATATCCAAACACATGTCTGAAGATATGTGTTGCGACAGTATGCACTGTGGTAGCACACATCTTGCAGCGAGCTCGATATATGAGCTTACAGTGTAATATCCATGTGTTCTGGAGTATTTCAATAGATCGACGACAGTGTATCACAAACTGTTTGCTATTGTGAGCCTCTATCGGAAAGAGTGTTGTATGCTTATCACTGTGCAGCAAACACTCTGTCTGATAGCGGCCTAGCACAAAAGCAGCACGCTGTCTTTACTCTGACAGGCAACTAAGGTCTCGAATTATTATGTACAGAATGTAACGCAACACATATACTGTTGCGCACTTGCAGTGCACACAAATGCATGTTATCAGACATGACATGCATGCATGTGAACTACAACTGTGCGAGTATATAAACATACTGTTTCACAGTACAGCATTCATCAGCAATATATGCTAGTACAAGCTGTAAAGACACAAATGTAGCACAGCTTATCACGTCTCTAAGCAGGAGCAGCACAATCACAGCGTTGCAAAGCAACTTCGCAGGGAAGGTCGAAAGGATTACAGTACTTGTTAGTGTATGCACTGTTCTTGTATTGCAATTTGATGCAAGTACACAACAATGCATGATTAACGTGTCAAACATAGCGTGCGTTCTGCCCTGCGCAATTGTCTGTAGTAGTAGATACACTGCTGTTGAAGTTAACACAGCATGTGCAATGTTACGCTATGTAGACTAGATACTGTAACGCCACAGCTTTTGTGATTGTTCTACTACTGCTAATGACGACGTGAAACGTTACACACTACATTGTTCAACTGCAACCAAACCAGACTACCGCAAGCAAGCATAAACACTACAGCGACGAGTCGTAATACGTGCATGCGTATTCACACAGCACTTGTTGTCACAGCCGAGTGTGAAAAATCTCCTTTAGTATGATGTGCCTGTGTATGCAGTCGTGTTTGTGCTACAACTTACTGCATGTGATGTGAAGTTACAGTGATCTGTGACCTTATATCAATGCATTCAGTTGTGGCATCAGCAAGTCAATGTTCAGGCACATGATAAACAGCTGCGAACAGTACTGTGAAAACAGCTGGCTGTATGCACACTGCCACTGCGAATACCGCTGGTGTGCGGTTGCAATGCACACATGCAACACTATGCATATGACTCATGTGCTTGTAAGTGTTAGGACTCATGTGCTTGTAAGTGTTAGCAGCACATCGCAAAGCACAGCAGCACAAGCTCTCACGTGCATAGAAGAGTAGCTCAATCACAGCGTTGCAAAGCAACTTCGCAGGGAAGGTCGAAAGAATTACAGTACTTGTTAGGGTATGCATTGTTACTGTATTGCAATGTGATGCAAGTACACAACAATGCAGTACTAACATGTCAAACATAGCGTGCGTTCTGCCCTGCACAATTGTTAGTAGTAGTAGATACACTGCTGTTGAAGTTAACACAGCATGTGCAATGTTGCGCTATGAAGACGGAATACTGTAAAGCCACAGCTTTTGTGATTGTGCTACTACTACTATTGTAAATTTGATAGGTTGTACACAGCTGTGCTCAATGCAACTAAGCAACAACAATGGTGATCGTTTAGTACTACAAAGGTGATATTGACGTGCAGTGACAAATTTTTACAGACATGATGTTAAACATACGAAGCACAATGCAGCACAGTGCCGCATGGTGCATGTATATTGAAAAACATGTGTGTAAAGCTTGACCTACGCACGTACTTTCTTAGTGTTAAACATTCTATACAGCAATTTGCAGCAATACCGCTATCATGTGTTGAGAGGTTAGAGGCGTCAACACTGCGTTGCGTCCACAACTTCGCAGGTACATCAACACCCTTTACAATACTGCTGCTCTGCACTGGTACACATTTGACATGAAGTCAATAATACACGGTACATAGCAACACGTCACTTACAGCGTGCGGTTTGCTCGTGCGCGCACTCAGTAGTCAGTGCACTGCTGTGGTAGATATCTCAGCAAATGTACAGTTGCGCTGTAAGGACTTAGTAGCGTAAAGTCACAGCTTTAGTGTTAATGCCAGTGATACTCTCATTACTTGATAGTGTATACTACGCTGCTGCTGTGTACTGTAACGACACAACTAGTGTATACAAGCAGCTTATTTTTGCCTTCTACACTAACGGTGCAATGTTACAGTATACATTATGACAAGTTTTGCCAACATGTTGTGGCTTGTATAGCGCAGTGCAAGCGCTGTGTCACAGCTGAGCGTGACACCTCCTTGAATTGTGCTAGAGTATGGTGTTGTCATACAGCCGTAATGAAAGCTTGCACGGCACTGTATGTTAGTGCTACAGCTTATTGCAAAGTGTACTGACAGTCACTTGTCGCTTCACACGATGCAACAGGTAGTACCACCACCACATCAGCGCGCAGACAACACACATCATGCTCATAAACTTCGTACACAACTGCTACAGCCGAGTGCAGCAGCCTCCAACGACATTGACAGCGTTCCTCACTACTGACTACTGCTGTTATAATTACCACTTTTTACTATGACTGTCACTACAGTGCTACCACTTTTACAGCTACTGTGTGCATAGCGCCTTGTTGTTTGACTACTGTGCACGTAGAACCACGATGACGAATGACAGCAGTTAGATTGAGTAGCAAACGTATGTGTACACTACTCAAAATATTGCTAGTCAGTCAGCTGGTGCTCAGATGGCAATCTGTGCACACACTGCACACGCTGCTGACAATGCAAATTGCAACAGACAGCTGATGCCTACACTATCACGGAAAACACCATTACTACATCTAATACGCTTCAGCTGAGGTCATAAGCATCATCCGTTTCTGAACGTGTGAGGCAACACCACTTCTGACATCGCTAACATGCCGCGTGTGTACGCTTGGCATCATAACACAGCTATGCTGCTGTTGTTGTTGTATATATTGTGAGCACACTATGTATGTCAGAGTTGCACACAGTGACGTTCCGCGGTGACCGCTAAAGACTTGTACTAGAAGCGTATATGAAAAAAAAAATACTTGTTGTACTAGCACTATGAGTATACGATGTAATGCTACAGGGCATTGCTGCTACTTATGTGCAATGCTATGAGGAACGCTGTTGCTGCTGTGAGCAAAGTCGCACTGCTTGCAATACCATTATTTTATTATTATTATTCTTGACCGACAGAACGCCGCACTATCACAGCCGAGTGTAATAGTGCATTTGAGACTGCTTAAACCTTGCGACCAAGGCCTATAACACTGCTTATCACAGCTCTCAAATATCCATTACAGCTGCAGCCGAGTGCAGCTGTAATTCAACTATTGCAACGCATTGCTGCTACTTTGTGCTTACACTTTAGCACATGCAGACAAGATGCATCACTACTTGCAAAATGTCTGCATACTCGAGCACTCACATGCCTGCTACTGAAGTATAACAGTAGGCCGCTTGATGAAGACTGAAAAGTACACATGCATGCCTCAGATTGATCAGTAAACAAAGCTTCAATTACGCTGACCCCTACCTGACTGTTGGATGACGCGCCCCTTCTTCGACTCGTTGAACTTGATACAGCATCTTAGTACAGCACGTCTTCTTAGTCCATAGTACGCTGGTCATCGCATCGTTTAGGCTGTATTGAGGTGATCAGATAGTATCAGGGTCTCCTTGTTTCAGTGTCTGATATAGCCATGTATGAGGGCACTTTATACAGACCTGCAGTGGTGTACACAGTGTGTAGTGCAGTGTACAACAGAGCAGAAGGGGTCAGCGTACATGACACTAAGACACATTTATCATGCTCAAAAGCTCAAACAAGCCTGCCAGTTAGAAGTAGTAAACGATGGATGCTGTGACAAAGCATCTGGTTGACCCAATGTCACTATGCAGTGCATGAATGAAAGGCAAGCTGAGCCACGGTGCACGATGTAAATGCATATGCGTGTACGATATCACTGATGAGAGTACACACGTGTCAACTGCTGTGTTGTGCATTGCACACAACGTCATAGGGAATTTGCCGACACTTGAATAGCACTTGCTAGTGGGCCCATGCATACATACAAGTGCTGCAAGCACAAGCACGCAAACATATTACAGTGCACAACAGCTAATCATTTTACTGCTGCTTCGGCCCGACAGCAGTTGTCAGAGGAAATTTACTAGGTTGATTGTAGTTATCTCAACACTAGCAATGTTGGCGCAATAGAGTGTGTAGTGCTAAGCAACGCATACTAGGCAGTTGACTGTGGTTATTCAAATCAGTGTAAAGCAAGCTGCGGCTCAGAGATGCCAGTGACAAGCGCTGCTTGTGCTACTATGCAACAATGCATTTAGTCGAAGACTCAAGTTAGCAGCACTTTCCATGCTGAGGTGCGCTGAGTGCTTAATCCAGTATGTGCTAGCACAACATGAAGCTGCGAAGCACATATTCAGTTAGCAGCCCGAACCAGTGCCTCAACTGTATGCCTACGACACCAGACAAACTTCGCTAACTACTGCAGACAGTTTGCATGCTGTGCTGATGCATCAGCAATATCAGTACCCACAGATACCACCGTATGCAGCAGTACTAGTAGTGTTTAGGAACAGAACGCTCTACCTTCAGTTACAGCCGAGTGTAACGGATCTCCACGAAAAGCGACAGCAACGTGACAGTGCTAGTCTGATACTACTGCAACGTTTGTACGGCGGCTTTTGCTCATGACTGATTCCCAGGCTAGCAGGTGTATCGTGTGTACTTGAAACATTGCAAATTGGCTGACACCAAAGTTGTGCAGCCAACTTGTGATGTACTGTACATGAATACAACTGTCAGCTCATGATGAAGGCAAACAACTGCAGTAGCTACAATAGTATACAACTCAAGCACTGCGCTATGAACTGCTGCACAACAGCTGTGCGACTGAAAAACAGCTTCGTACACATACACAAATATATACAAGCGTAGCTATCACATATCATGTATAAGAGATTGACAAGCATGACCACAACATTGCATTTGCAACTATCAGGGACGACCGAACTCTGTAGTATACATTACTAGGCACAGTGCAGCTCACAGATATACATGTAAGCGCACTACAAT
Organism: Heterococcus sp. DN1; assembly: GCA_000498555.1. Classification (NCBI taxonomy): domain Eukaryota; class Xanthophyceae; order Tribonematales; family Heteropediaceae; genus Heterococcus; species Heterococcus sp. DN1. Next base: position 20,781 of record AXNI01008398.1, on the reverse strand, counting down.
GCAAAGCAATTGGGGACACTCGCAACGTGCGTCTAGGCCCGTGCACACAGTTCTGTAGTGTCATACACATTGCTGTAGATGATAGCTCAGCGTAAATGTGTCACTAGCGCTGCAAGTGTATAGTATACTACAGCAACAGATCCAGTGTGTCATGCTAGTGAATGCTCTCAGGAAGTATGACTGTGTATAGTTACGCTTGTACAGTATGCTTTCGGTATATGTTTGTGCTATAGCTTACTGCAGACTGTGTGAACTGACAGCAAAGTGTGACTACTCACAAATGCAGTAAGCTGTAGCGGTGCACAAAGGCAGTTGTACCCGCTGTAACATGCACATTAATACAGCAACTTGCGTCCTGTATGAACTATGCGCTGTCATAATGTGCAGCAATAAACTGCTTAACCGCAGTGTATTAAGCAGCATGAGTCATCATGTAAGCAGTGAGCACGTGTCGTAAGAGCACTGTACTGACTTGGCCAATACATCACTAGGGCGTCGACTGTTTCAGCAACACTGTCACATGCACACGAGAACTGCATGCAGTCAAGCAAGTGTCCATCGAGTGTGCAGCAACGTACACCCGCAGCTGTCTCGACCCGAAAACATGTCTGCATGTAAGCACACGACGCTGCTTGGAGGTAACACAGGCGTCAGTGCTGGTGGCGCTGGAGTGCACAAATGTTAAGAAATTACAGGTTAAAGTGCTCATGACACAAGGTATGCTGTGTACATGATGACTCATGGTGCCACTACATTGCAGCTGATGCATGCAAGCATAGCACGACAAAACACAGGCAGTATAGAGGAAATATGATCTTGTCACTCACTGCACACTGGCTGTATATAGTGCGTTGAATACTAACACGCAAGCGAATATGTCAGGCGTCAGTGCATAAGCAACGAGTCTGCAACAGTACTCGCAACGGATACGTGAAAGCATAGCACGACATTACACAGCCGGTGTAGAGTGGCTGAACTTGTCAGTTACTGTACAACAGCTATGCAGTGTGCGTGGTAACACAAACCCGCAGGCAAATGCGCAATGCGTATACGAATAACTAGCGAGTGTACAACATAACTATGAGGCACAATGTGAGAGTGTGTAGCGCGTTAGGAATCCACCCACTTCACTAGAGCGCCGATAGTACGATCAATACTGTCACTGCACACGAGAACTGCATGCAATTAAGCAAGTGTCCGTCGAGCATGCAGCAACATAGCACACGCAGCTGTCTCGGCTCGACAACAGTTGTCTGATGCAAACATGAATGATGTTGAAGGTTACACAAACATCGGTGCTGGTGGCGCTGCGAGTGCCATAGTAATTGATAACTAAAAGTTTAAACGCTCACATCTCCACACTAATGCTACATGAGTTCTGGTGTGTACACTGTACTGCAGCTGCATGTTTGATCAGTTGGTTGCTTTGCATGTGTGGTCATGTGTGACTGTAAGATCAGCGCACAACACACGTCATACATAGTATGCTTGTGCTGTGCATTGTCAAAGGGCACACACATACAGACAACTGCCAGTATTCTTGAGCATGCACTCACGGTGGTACAATATGAGCCAATCAAGGCAGCTTGGACAGCTCGTACCAACGGCTGCCGCATACACAGCACATCGTGCAACAACATCGCAAACTATCTGCAAGGCTAGTGCACATCGCAACTGTCTGTAAGGCTTGTGCAACATCACATGACCAATGCACAGTGACTGAACTTGTCACTGTGNGCGCTAAGCAGAACAGATGTGAATATGTTGTGCGTTATCAAACGCAAGCGACAGCGCAGCCAGCGCAGTTGTGCTAGACCAAAGCGGCTCATGAGAGTCCTGCGACAGCTGCAGCTACATAAGCTGGTGCTGTTGAGCTTGAGACATGGTCACAGTAGCTGCACAGATGTGCTTCCTAGCTAGTGTGCGCCACTACGCATGCCGTGCAGAGCTCATGAACACACTACCACTGATTGCGAGACACTGTACACGACACGACTGTACATGTAACACATAACAGCCTACCACATAGCAAACTGCACTGTAACACTTTGAATCTACAAACTATGACAGTACCGCAGCCGAGTGCGGGTCTCCTCTCTACACTTACTGATAGTCTTCTTTTGCAGCCTACAATCAGCAATCAATAGCACAAACCACAACTGCTGCAGCCGAGTGCAGCAGGAACATGCTCCTTCTATTTGAACTAAACAAACACAGCATCGAATGCATAGTACAGGTTGGTAAGTGTATCGTAGTATCATCTACACTGATCCCTTACCTGAACAGCTGTGGCCGTTGAAAGTGACGCGCCAAGGCTTCAAACTTGAGGTACCTGGACTTGCTGGCGTCGCCAAACACCAGAGACTCTTGTCAGGCCAAAGCTATCGCCGTAGCTGTAGATAGAGGCAGCCAGTAGGTGTAGCCAACAGCCCACAACGGTGTCTTCAGACTGTTATAACATCCGCTGTCGTAGTGGCAGTAGTGATAGCTCAGAAAGCGGTGACGCTCCACTTTCAAGCTTTGTGTCTCGTCCCGCTGTCCTGTATGATTGCGCATTGGTGAGTAGAGTATGTGTGTATACAAGCAGTAGTGAGAGTCAGTGTACAGCATAGAGCGATTGTACAAGTGTGCTCAGGCTTGAACGCACACAGCACACACCACCGTTACTGCATCTCAGCGCGTACACAACTTGATCCATGTGATTTGACCACAACTTCGCATACAGGTTTTAGGTTAATTAGCGATCAATGTATCAAAACAGTGAATACACTAACCTCACTGTAAACTTCATCGAAGTGACGCGCCAGCCCAAGTATGACGTTGAAATAGCTGCACTGAGCGTTGTCGTATGATTCGTGGAGCCAGCGTACAGCCATTGCCTTACAGGGAGCTACTATCCTCACATCAGTTCTGCAGACTTGCTGGCAGTGGTTGCAGCGGTAGTGGTGTGTGATAGCTCGCAAGTGGTGACCCGCCACTTAAGTACTGTCTTTCGCCTCTGTGTTCTGTAGGATAAGCAGTGCTGAGTAAGAGTGAGTGTGCATACACATGTAAGAGGGGGTCAGTGTCATTTGATAGAGAGACTGTACAAGTGTGCGCAGGCATGCATGCAGTTGACTGCTCTACAGTGCTGTCAATCATTGCTGCAACAAATTGCTCAGGGAGGGCATGCAGCTTGCACTTCAGCTAGCAGCACGCCACTTCACCTGCAGGCTTTTAGCGTCATGCTGTAAAGCTGCGTGTACCAGCAGCTCACTATCAAGTTCATACGTGATCGTGTAAACAGCTGCATACTGCTATATCATACTTGCTGTATGAACAGTCAGCATGTCAGTGCGGCCGCATGCAAAGCAGTGCTGTTCAAGCACATGCACGGCTGCAGCATACGGCCTTGCACAAGCTGCTTCGAATAGCAGCCTCGCAATTGGCCAAGCGACGCAGATCATTGGTGTCACGAACCTGCGAGGCACATCTGCCGCTGAGTAATGTTTTTTCATGATACACAGTGGTAATGTATACCAGGTGCAACTTGATACTTTATGAAAGAGGCAACCCGCTGTCCTCACCTTACAGGGCCTTGTAGATTGAAAGCTTTCAGACAGCTCCAGCCCAGAAGTTGACGCAGAGCCCCAGCACAACACTTTGGCCTGCTCCATCAAAAATCCAAGCCTCCTGAGCCAAGGTAGCGCAGCTCCTCCACGAGAGCATCCACGTGCTGCGAGCAGCGAGAAAGACGCAGTATTCGCATTGAAAGAAATCAGGGCTCATGCTCGAAGAATGCAACAGACTCTCGGACTGAGCTGAACAAGGTCTCACAAAAGGCAACGCGCTGTTGCTCAGCTGCCAAAAGAGGGCCAGACGTCATGATAGTACAACACAGTGACGAAGCTTACCTAGGGCTGAGCCTTGTGGATGAAGCGGCTATGCAGATCTTCAAAAATCGTTGAAACAGCGCCCTTGCCCACAGCCTTGGTGGAACTAGTGCGCGTCATTGTAACGTCTGGCTCGCAATCGCTGAACAAAGCACATCGGCGAGTTCCTTATCAAGCTATTGCCAGCGAGAGTTGTGCAGGCCAAAAGTGCTTGACAGGCAAAGGTTGACGAAGCTGCAGCCAAAAAATGCTGATCGTTGCAGCAGCTGCCCAGGAACGCTATGCTCACGCTGCTTGCTGCTCCTCACTGCTGCTGACCTCGTTTGCGCAAGAAACTCTTTTGCTATACAAGGTTTCTGTTTCGCAGTGCATTTATGCATGCAGCGTTTTCGGGTACTTTCACCCCCCAGGGGGGTTGGCTCTTAGTGTGGCCGAATCATGATCATATATAGCGACACCTGTACAAGCACCATGTTTTCTAAAGCTTGCAGGCGGGCTACATGCCTCACAGCTGTTGATGAACTCCTGCGTAGTAGTCATTCTGCATTCGCCGTGATCGTAGCAGTACACTCACATCAACGTGTCAATGTAGCCGATGCGAGCTGCTGCTGATGTTACTAGACACTGCTGCCCTTTTGCTGAAAGCCGTGCTGCTTTTCATAGCTGCTAGTGCACTGCTGCAGCTCTCCTGGCAGCAAGCTGATGTGCAATGACCCATACAACACCTACTGATGGGAACTGTGCTACACTTTACTGCATGACTGCTCCAGTACATACACAGTAGAAACAATACAGCAGTCGATCCAGCTGACAGCCTGCTCAGTGTTGACGTCAGCGCTGCTTCTGTCAAGCACATCAACTAGTGTACAAGCTCAAACTGTCAGCACTGTACATTGTGTGGATTAAGGAGGCAGTGATACTCATCAATATATTAGCCATGTGAGCGCTGTCTGAGCGTGCTCGCTGCTGCTGTCTGGGCTGTGCTGTTACTGCTGTGTTTTGATCATGCCATACTGTTCTTGCACAGGGTGCACTCTTACGCTACTACTGCTTTGCTGATAACACAGCCGCCACACTGCTACACTGCTTAGAGAGCTTCACAGCTCTTGTACGCGCACTGTAACATACGTGTACAGCAAGCTTCCTCATGTACGTGCATTGAACATGTAATGAAAGTTACATCAGCTTGCGCCAGCTGCTCCAGTGCTGCCTGTAAATAGTAATAGGCAAAGACGAAGTGCCAAAATAGGACTCTTTTCAGTATATATACATATTCAGCATTTACTTGATGCTATGATCCAGAGCTACCTCAGTGGAGCAGAAACACGCATAGCAACATTCACAGTGCCGAAGACTGTTAATAGCGACGGCATTGCGCACACTTGTACAATGTGCATGAATGATGATCGAAGATTTCGCATCATCGCGTTGCTGTTGCAGTCTGATTGTGGTAGCACAAGGCTGCCTTGGCAATAGTGCTGCAGCATTGTAAAGTGTATGCTAGCAATCGCTACACAACTTGAAGAGGTTCAACTTATGTCATCCCGTTCTAAACTGGAGTTTGCACATCTCTTTGCCTGCACTCATCAGTATCACCTTACGCTAGATGACTAAAAATTGATGAGCGTGAACAGCTGTGTAGTTTCCGCTTACCTTGATACTGGTGCTGCAGCGGCTGCAACCAAAGCCAGACAATCCCTCAGCCAGAAACAGGCAGATCCATAGCTGCAACTAGGGCTCTCGTTGCTTCGCTGCAGCAGTGCCATGCGTTAGCTGTTATAGGCGATTATACAACAAGGCGGAACTTATTAGCTTTATAAGTTGTTTGGCACTATGAGCAAGCGTGCGGGTATATCATTTCACACACGCTATAGCTATAAAAGGGAGTGACTGCACATCACTGCGCGCGTTGTGTGCTGCGAACATGTGCATGACGCAGTTCACAGCGAGACTACCATATGCTTATGCTGCAAGCATCCTGCTGTTGCCTCAAAGTTTCCAGGGCCAGTAATTACCTTGAGTCGCCTCTTCAGTAGCTCTGTTGCTCAGAGGCTCTAGTCGAAGCCGTGCTCATGTGTGTCAGCATTTGCACATGCAGAGATAATCGCTTTGCAACATCACCTCCCTGCAGAGAAGCTCTCACATAGACATCTACAGCCGCAGTTGCAACGGAGAACGCATACTGTGCAGTTCTGCTAACAGCATCACCACGAACAGCTGTAATAAAATTAGGCTCAGTTTTGCGCTCGGGATACGCATCGAGCAAGGTGATTGTAGCTGCATGTGAAGCTACCTTCACAAATCAACGGAGCAGTAGCAATATCAGCAGCAGCAGCAGCAGCAGCAACAGCAGCAGCAGCATTAGCAGCAGCAGCAGCAGCAACAGCAGCATGTACTAGGTATTTCAGTGCCTGCACGTGAAACCAGGGGCTGCATGAGGGCCTCTTAACCTGCGCTGGCAAAGGCGCTGTAGCAGCACTGGGTATGCACGCTGAGGCCGTGCTGCCGAGACACTGCTGTGCCACTGCGCAGCTGCTGATGTTGTGCACAGCAGCTCATTGCAGTGCTGCTCTGCCTCAGCTGCAGTGGCAGCTGCAGGAACAGCAGCAGTAACAGCAGCAGCAGTAGCAGTAGTAGCAGCAGCAGCAGCGGCGCTGGAGTGTACAGAGCAATGCTCAAGCTACCGCTGTTGCCTCTCCCGCAGTGATATTCTGCAGCGTGATAGTGAGCGAAGCTTGGTAAAAACGACATAGTCTAACAGCTAGCAGTTTTAGAGCATTGCGCCATAGAGAGTGTGCAAATTGCTGGCAGCATACATCAGCAGCAGTAAAAGCCGCAGTAACAGCTGTAGCAGCAGCAACAAGAGCAATTTGGATGCACCGCCATTGTGCTAAGTGTCGCTGACATTGTGGTTGAATTCCTGTGCAGACAAAAGTACTAGTGTCAGCCTCTACATATACAGCTAGCAAGCGCTTGTTTTGTGAGTGCTGTTGGTAGCACGCAGTAGTTCGCAGGATACTGGTTTAATAAATGATTAGTAGCGGCGATGAGCACTGCTAAAGAGCAGCAGTCAGGCACACAATGAACAGAGCAATGCTGGCATTGCATACACAATAGTTATTTGACAGCTTGCACATGTGCGTTTTATGCTAGCGCTATTGCTGCTATCGAAGTTTGCAACTTTTGAAACTGGCTATTGCGATCTGGTGCAATCTGGCTCGCAAAAGGTACTAGCATAGCGAGTTAACTAAGCGACCAGTAGCAAGAAGCGTTAACGGTAACAAATGACAGAGTGTGGAGTGATATGTACCATGTGTTCATGCAACTTGTGTGTGTGGGGATAGTCGTGTGTACCATGCGACATCATGCTGTAGCTACTTGCGCTCTGTTCATGTGCGGTCACTATCACTGCCAGACGGCTATTCCAAAGCAGTTCATCAACAGCCACTGCACAACAACAAACAGCCTACACACACTGTGCTAGTACTGCAGTGCAGCACATAAGCTTTGCCGTGTTGCGCATCTACATTCGACTGTGCTGTGATGTTGTTGTTGTACTGATGTTTATAGTGACTCCGGAGCATCGTCCCTGCGGTACAGGTAGATGTAGCCAAGCTTTAGAGGTGTTGCTTCGCTTGCAGCAACCTGTGAGCGAATGCATAATGTAGTGATACAACAACAATCGCAGGCATATCAGCAGTGCAACAGCAACGTCATTGCTACCGCAACTCTATCAATTCTGAATAATAATCAGCATTGGTCATGAGCAGCGTGCGCAAACGTTTGATGTTGCTACGAAGACACTGAGATGAGCTGATGATCAAACCTGCAAAAGCACGCTTGCTTTGCACAGAACTGCATGCAATCTAACAACCTTTTGAAACGCGTGAACGCTACAGTATAGTAGCATTATCAGAGCTTGTGCTCTGCGCATGCTATTGACAAACTGATGCTGCTGCATGACATGATTATTCATTGATGTATAGGTGAGCATACATTAATACAACTTGATGTGCGCATCAAAAGGCAGTGCTGTTGTATGTGCATAGTATGGTCATACATAAATATGTGTGATATATGTGTACGCGATATACCTTTTGGTCATCATGTATCACCCAGCGGCCTTCTTTCTTGATGTGTGCAACATAGTGACCTCCTGCTGTGGAGCGTCCAACATGTGATATAAAGCCTACCAGTGTGTACCTATTCACAAAAATTCGCAATACATACACAGCAGTATTTGTGCATAAGCAGGATGGTATCAATTTCAGCTAATGGTTGTACAGATGCATTCGTGACAGCAGTGCACAGACCACTGCTTGCAGCATTTAAGCCATGCTGTACTGTGATTGCTGGCAGCAAGCAACACTGCCTGATTATAAAGTAGCTGTTGTGGCCGTTAACAACGGTGGAACCACTTTGACACTCACTAGCTCGCGCTGTATGAAGCACTGCTGTGTAAGCTATAGCAACGTCCAATGCACAGTTTGCAGTGCTCCGCTGTATACGGATATATGTCTCAGCGACAACTTCAAGTTAATGAACTTCAACGATAATTTGTAGTACGTACTTGCCCTCTCCATCATCTAGCGGCTCTGTTGTTGTGGATGCGCCTGCTGTTGCCGTGTTAGTACCGCCACCAGCGCCACCTGTTACAGATGTAAATTTTTTTATTTTTTTTAAAAACATATCAGCTCACGTTGTTCAACGAACTGACTGTGTAGAGCAGCTATTGCGCTTCTAGCAACATGTTTACACACTATGTATAATAGCGCTGCAGTATGACTGGTAATTGTAGTACAAGCGTGCTTAGATTGACTACATTTACAGCAGTAGCAGCTACGACAGTACTACCAGTAACAGTAACACGAGCTGTACAAGCAGCAGCCAGTTGTCCATGCAGTATCTAGCTCATCAAACAGTAGCTGTGCTTAGAGCGTGTATGCGCTGTATGATCAATGCATAGGGCGTATGTCTCGTATGAACAGTAGCTACGCATGACCTTTGTATACGTTGTGTGATCAAAAGCTAGGCATAGAGTGCATCTGTTAAGTATGATCAGCAGTAGTATAATGTAGTAGTAGTGTGAGCTTACCAGTAGCACTAGCATTGAGCACATCATTCACAGCGCTGTCAATGTCATCCATATGATTGAATAGCCAATCAGCAGCACGGGCAGCGTCCCCACCACACACTGTTAGTGCTGCTGTTGCCTACTCAAGTGTATAAGCAGTAGTACACGCAGTAGTATACAAAAGCATGCAATACAATGCAGCAGAATAGAGACACAGGAAAGGTGTGAAAGCGATTAGCAATCTCAAAGCAGTACAGAATAGCATATATGAAGTGCCTTTTGTATGTGCAGGAAAGCACTGCAATGCTGCAAGAATGGTAGCAAGATGTAGCACTACACTAGGATGAGCAATGCTAGCTTTTACAGACATTCGGTGAACCGTGCTGCGCTGTGTGAAGGTGTCAAACTGCCCCAAATGCACAGCAACATAGTATGTTGCAGTACACAGTACTGATATATTGAAGTGTTATAGATAGTACATGTATTAATAGTGTAAAGTATTGGTACCTGTTTTGAGGTGAAGCCAAAGCCAACAAGTGTCTCTACTGCACCAGCATCTACAGTGTCTGTTGTGTACATGATTCAACCGTATGCACAGAGCGAACAGCGATGTGAAACACCCAGACCTCAAGTAACGCTACTGACACAGTTGTTACTGCTGTACCAGTAGAGTTATATGTGTGACACTGTATGCTCTCGCTTGGCATAGCTGCGCACTCTTGCAGTGTTACGACTGATGCGTGTGTGAAGTTGTAGTGCCTACTGCAACAAGACAACTCAATTCTGAAGCTCAGAACAGTGTGTGTATGCATGCAGCGTTGGTACTACATACCAGTAGCAGCACCAGTAGCAGCAGGAGTAGTACTAGTAGCTGCAGTGAGTGGGGCATCAAAATCAGCATCCCCCATATGATTGTATGCCTGCAGAAATTTATGATAGTACACAAGTGCAAGTGCATGTATACAAGGCAACTTAGATGAGTGTTGCCTTGTGCAAAGCCAAAAACACAGCGCTTATGTGTGTATACTGCAACTTGCACGTGCTGCATCAGCATCTATGACAAGCCCTGAAGCTTAACTACAACATCGTGCTGCATGTATACTATACACGGACACCGTCAGCGCGTGCTGAGAGCAGTTCGCTACTAGAAAACGACACACCACTGCATACCGCGATCATTATTGATCCTTGATGTACTTGTTCTAATATGACAGCATTAAAAAGTTGTTGAAGTTGTGCAAACTGAGCCTAAAAACTGAGCTTTGAAGACTGAGCCTTACCCAGTCCAGTGCTGCATCAGCAGAGGCATTACTAACAGCAATAGCAGCTCTTTGTGCAGCATTCATTGGTATGTCCATGCCTAGCAGCTGTGCTACTATCATATCATCAGGCACAACTGCTGCTGCTGCGGCTGCTGCTGGCGCTGCTGCTGTTGTTGTTGTTGATATGAAAGACAGCGTTGTGCACACACGCAAGGCATAGGTGAGTGGCTATACACGCTTGTACATGTATGTCAGTTGCACCCTTGCATTTGAGAAGCAACTGCAAGAACGCTGGAAACAAGTCATCATATCTGCATAAGTGCACAAAACTGACCATACGCAAACCGACCAATCAATACGAGTGCTCTAATGATATGTATATAGCGCATGTGTACTGATCGAACATTGCGAAAAATTGGCGTCTCGCTTATTCTCAAATCTTAAAAGATGATAGTATATCTGTAATCCTATTACAAAAGTTCAGCATAGTTTATGATGTACCTGGAGCAGTACTTGCTGTATCAGTAGACTCAGGCATAGGCTGCTCCCCTGGCTGTATGCCTGTCTTGCGCAGGCTTGATATGTCAAGGCTCTCTGGCACATCAATCTGTTGACGATCAACAGAAACACAACAATAGACATGCAAAAGCACACATGTGTTAGTACGGTAGCAGCAGCATAGTGTCATCAAGCTTTTCGACCAACAAGATACAAGTATGCACATGTACAAGCATACACGCGTGTAAGTGCATTAGCAGCAACAATATATTCCGGTGCATTACAAGCTACTATTTGACAAAGCTGGGGTGCGCTGCAGCGTTATATGCGTGTGTTAAGCAGCTTAATGCACTGATGTACAAGCTACTGCACACTGCTAACGACATATACTAAACAACTTCAGCGCATCAGCGTTACTCATGTCGCTGCACTGCATACTAACAGCTTTAGCGCAGTGTGGCGCAAGTACAGATGACACTATGCTGTGTACGCACTACAGCATGTATACAGATGGTAGCTACCATAAGCGCTGTACGAAAAACTGTGGCGAAAGCACAGTTGAAACACTAGTATGTACATACTGTAAACTGTATACATATATGTACAAAATGTATACAGAAAGTAAAAGCAGAATGTATTAAAAAGAATTCTTTTGTTACCTCAACTTCAAGCTTCTGAGGCTGCCACTTGTCATCAACGTAGTACCTGCACATGTGCAGCACTAGGTAGCGTGGAAAGCTTGCAAACAGTCTGCTCACACTAGCTCTGCCAGTGCTGTTGTCTGCTACTGCTGGTGACCTGAAGTCTTCAATGTCACTAGTCCCTACAAACCTCTGCATGCATGCCCACAGAGGTATAGCTGGCTTTACTTCCTGTTCAATGTGCATGTATACAAAAACATTATATGTATATGTATACATACTTAGCATGATGTATATAGCATGTATATATGTCTAGCAAGCAGTGCATGGTCTTGGTTACAAGCACAGACACAGACGATCAGAAGCATTATCACATTGACTGTCTGTGTGATAGGCGCTGCAACTGCACACTGTGCCAGATGCAGCCAAAATGAGTGCTCAAAAACGTGACGCCACATGTAATGGTGAACTTTAGCATGCATGCTTCAAACGAGCAGCTGTGACACATGGTCCCTGTATCTACAAAACGCAAAATCTATGAACTGCAGCTATTCGAATATGAGAGTTCAAGATGAAGTTGAAGTGTGAAAGTTCAACTGGTTGAAATACCTCTTCTTCATCACTTGTTGAAGTATCGTTACTGGTCTTTTGTTTCTTGTTTACTTGCACTCTTTCCTTATAGGCCTCAACCTCTGCCTGGTTTGTTGCTGCTTCTAGTGGTATCTGCTTGTGTAAGTGCAGTGCATATAGTATAGCAAAAGTCACAGGTAGACATAACGCAAGGGCGCGCTGGTCAGTATGCGAATGACAGTACTGCACAGAGTAGTAGCTGCTGCTGATACTACATGCTGTGATAGCGTCACTACCTAGCACCATAGCTAACACGAACAACACTGCAACATGTGTCTAGTCACTCTGATGCAGCGTTTCAACGCCATGTAATTACAGCATGAACACTTGCATGTATGTAGTGTATAGGGTAGTTAGCATCAGCTGTGACCACTAGAGAAGTGTTGTGCAGCAACTAAACGCCCTGCTGTGATTCAACATTGACAATAGCTCAGTGGTGACCAACCCATGGCATCTTAAGGTCCGCTCGACGCATGCTTGTATTGACGTGCTAACATGATACAATGTATAGTATGTAAGTGTAAATCATCTAGACACACCTGTAGTGTGACAACACTCTCTTTTGGCCCAGTGCTGTACCTTACTGTATGTGATCTTAAACACTCAGTTCTGTAGTAACAGAGTGTTTTATCATATGGTGTACAGAGAGTATACACGATGTGTATAGCGTTAGTAGTGTATCAGAGTGTAGTCTAAAGTGTATCACAAGACATCATCAGTGCACACAGTTACAATAGGCAGCATGCGTGCAAGCTGCTGCAAGTGTGCACACGGTATGCATTGAATCAGCTGCAGCAAACAAATGCGCGCCGCAGTGCACTACTACGCATAAGAAACATGCACAAGTGTGCCACGGTAAAGACAATGTGATTATGTGTAGTACATGTTGTAAACAGTAGTGTATGCGAGTATATATACCTTGTTTCAACAGTGTACTGGAACAGTGAGGCAGTGCTTGGTAGCGCAGTAGCAGTTGTAGCACTACTGCCACTGCTGTTAGCTTGCTGCTGGTGCTCAGCGCGCCTAATGAACTCTAGCAGATGCTGTATGTACTCCAAGGCGTCCTAAACTCATTGTAGTTACAAGCATTTCAGCATAGTGAGGACAAATACTATATGCGATAAACTTACTGATCTCTGTTGCAGTGACAAGTGCACTGTGTGTGCAAACTGTACGCTAATATATAGTAACACTACAGTAGGCATTGTTGCAAATACGCTCAGAAGGTTTTCGAGACACATCGTGACGCATGCTTCATGGAGAATATTGTAAAGCATTTAAAGATAGGAGAACTGATGAGTTTCTAAAGGGTTTCACCTGCTGCCGGCCAGTAGAGAACTCGCTGTGGCCTTTTCCTACAAGGTGCCGAAACATTCTCGGGGCAGCCTCCTCGACAGATCCAGTTTCAATAAGCTCAGTTTTCGGCTCAGTTTTAGGCTCAGTTTCTGATACTTCAACACTCTCTCCAGCTGGTGGCGGCTGTAGCACGTTTTGGTGTGAAGGCGATGAGTACAGCGATGTAACAAAGCGTGAGCAGTGATGTATTGCATGTATATGAGAGACAGATACAGTGGTAGCAGCAGTTGTAGCAGCAGTTGCAGTAGCTTCAAAGTAAGGGGTTTGTATGCACATGCTCACATCTGCAATCAGTGACTATAGCTAAGTGGTAGACTATGAGAACTTAAGGTCACACTCAACGCAAGAGTTTATGATGTGATGGAATACATCAACTCTGCTGTATGATCAATTCGCTTTAGCGCGAAAACTGTCCATCTTATATTTGATTGTATTTGAATGCAATTTAAGTGCATGTATATTATACCTTAGAGTACTCTCCTGACCACAGCCCATTAGTCACTTTTGCCATCTGTTAGTAAAATAAGATGTTTAGTGTTGCTTGTACAGTTTCATTTGCTTAGAAATTCGAAACGATGTGACAAATCTTCAACAAGCAGTGTACAGTATTATATGCCACATATATATACTTAATGCATCACTTTGAAGCAGAACATTCGCCTCCACAAGCATAGCATAGATACAGGTAGTAGTACCACTGTAACAGAACGAAAACTGAGTTGTTCGCAGGTCGAACACTACACTTTGACAGTACAATGTTCAAGTGCGTACTTGTGTGATGAAGTCACTAGCTGGGTCTGCAGGGGCTGCTTCAAATATCTGTTACACACAATGAAACAGATATCAAAGGAAAAGGCATTGGTGTGAATCAGTAAGAGACATGCAGCACTTAGCGCAGGACATAGCAACGCTTGGTGGCTTTGAACAATTGCATCACATAGCAGCAATGACAGAATGTGACATCAAACTCCAACAACAAACATCTGTACACCAAGCTTGGTACATACATACGTATATGTAATTACGTACTATGTGTGTCTACGTGCAGTTCACGCGCGCTGGCACTGCTACTGCTCACAGTTAGCTCGCGCTGCTAAATTTGCTATTATCGAAGTGTTGTTTGTATTAGTCATTATGGCGTGTGGCGGGTCACTCACCTTTTGCGCAGATGCATCACTGTACCGCTGCTTCACCTCAGGCAGTGCACACAGCAGCTGCAGTAGAGCGACAGCATACACACAGCGTAGACATGTGCAAAATGTAACATAAGATCAGGAAGAAGAGCGTTGTTGTGCATTGCAACATTCAGTTCGCTATAAGCATGTAGTACATACATGAATGTACACCAAATATGATAACTGCGCAGAAACTGTAACAGCACATTCCAGACATACCCGCTTATTAAGCTATCGCTACAGGCAACACACAGTGCTGCATAACATTACTACAGTATACTGCCTCACAGCACGATACTGTTCGATGAAGCTAGCACAAAACTACCAATTCTTTTTGTCTGTCAACGTAATATATATATATATACTGGAAGTATACCTGTAAGCAAGAGTTCATGTAGCATGAGTTGCCAAGATTCTTCAGTCCAGTGTAGCCGGGTCCATACAGCGGTGTTAACTTCTTGCCTGCTTCAGTTATCTGTTGTGATTTGCATAGATTACAGCAAGTGCACAAAGTAGCACAATATCAGCGCGTGGTACAGAGTCAGTACATGAGTAAGAAGCATACTTGCAACTACAAAAGGTAAGCTGAAGTTGTGATCACAGTGTGATTAGTCTGCATTGCACAGTGCACCATGTAGAGCCCGTGTGGAATTTGTAAGTGTGCATATATGACACCCAACCATACACATACACAATCCCTATTGCAATGCATACCCCCTGAAATTGTATAGCGACTATACAAATATTGCCCATGTTTACAGCTGCTGATCAGTGCGGCACTCTGCTGCAGCATTGCTGCTGGTGGAGTGTGTCATGATCAGTGTACGATGATGCAGTATGTAAAGTGCTTTTGCTATACACCTTAAGAGATTTCTATGATGATGAGTGGTGTATACACATTGCCATACCTTGGAGAAGTCATATGATTTGTTAAGCTCTACTTCGAGCTCAGCCAGTGTCTTATCAGTCTTCTCTAGTGACATCACATCAACGCCCCTGTTAATCCGCACACAATACACAGCGCACAGTACATAGCACAAACAGAGCATCACAGAGATTAGTATACTACTATCAGCTGCAAAGCTAGTGCGTGCAGTGACCTGACAGTGCAGTCAAGAGGTTTTTGTGAAGGTGAAAGCCAGTTGCGTGACGCGAGTAGTAGCAGTACTGTTATTGCAAGCTACGTGTGCCAGCGCCCACAAAACACATACTGCATGACACCAGACCAGATGTACTGATAGTGACAACAGACTTGCTGCTACTGTTGCTGGCATTGCGCTGCTACCACTACCACTTACTCTGCTACTAGTTTTACCACTAGTAGTACTATAGTTGCTTTAGAAGTGCTAGTAGTTCAGTACACATAGCACATGAAACTGTACTTGTAAACACTTGGTGATGACGACAGACTCGCTGTCGCTGTTAACACGGATGATACCGGCAAAGACACTAACACATTACACTAATGCCAAGTCTACTAACGATAACTATAGACATGCTGCTGTGTATTGTGAATGCGGATGATACTGTTGTTGCTATAGTAGTACTATAATGTTTAGTACACATACCAGCGTCTGAGATGCTCTGTCAGTTTAGGATCTTTCACCTGTAATGTACACATATATGACACAATGTATGTATTCAGAAACATTAGATGCGTCGCTAAATACAAACAATTTGGCCTATACAACTACATAAACCCGTGATGTTCACGCCAGCTTTCGACTACATCAAGGCATACACCGTATAGACATGGTCAGTGGGTAACGTTTGAAAGCTCAACTAAGTGTAGTTTGCAAGTTCAAGTAGATGCACTTTGAAAGTTCAAGTAAGTGCAGTTTGTAAGTTCAAGTAGTTACCATTCCATCCTCATCTGGTGCATAGCTGTACACATCAGCCCCCTGTTGCAGTGACGTCACACAACAAGACAGCATTGCAGCAGTGCTATCAGTACTGTAATGTTGCAGCGAGCCCGTTTTACTTATGCGCTTCTAGCATAGACGGCGCGATGAGGTGTGCATGCATGAAACACAATGCAAGCACTTTCAATGCTATATAGACTGCACACACGCTGTGCAGAAGCGCTACTATAGCAGTGTATACACTGTGCTGCATGCATGCGCAAGGTACACACATACAGTGTGTATGTATAAGTGTACCTGTGGAGTGATAGTACCCAGTTTAACTGCCAGTGGGTACTTCCTGCCAGTGTCCTGCATGCATGCAGAGGCAATTATACATGTATATATGTATATATATATATATATATTACTATGAGATCTGCTGAGTCACACTGTGCGAGAGTGCCTACATAGGTACGCTACAACAGATGCGGTCGTGTGTAAAACTAAAAGTACAGTGCAGTACCTCGCATGTTTCGGCGCACTACTGCTTGATGCACGATGTTTCGGCATGTTCAGGCACTTGCAGTACGTGTGTCACATGCAATCTACTGTCATTGACATATTAGCAGCTCCGCACTATAAGGTCTTAAGGCTAAGAATCTTAGAAAGCATTAAGAAAGAATTTCTAAAAAAAAATTACTGGTGTACCTCATAATGTTTAAGAGCAGCTCCTGTACCCCCTGTGCCATCCCAGTTACGCCTTCCGGATCTGCGATAGCATACAGAAAACATTTGTGTATATATAATTATGCATGTTTACTTTAACACGCATGCATACACACAAACATACTATGAATACATATGTTCACGGAACAGCATCGAAGGCAAGCGCAGTATCAGCATATACCCCGAACACGGGGACAAATGTGAAAAAGTCACACCGATGAACTGCAATGCAAAGTCTAGCAACGTTGCTAACATGCGTGCATAATAACATGTGCATACTGTGCATGATAGAGTGCTATCATGTGTGCATAGTAGAGGTATGTGCATAATGTGCATAATATATGTGTGATTAGAGCTTACCCAATGTGACCAGTAGACAGATTGAGCCATAGATTATCAGTTTGACCGCTATCAGCACAGCGCCAAGTCTTTGGATCATTACTGATACGAGTACCATTATCCTCCTACATTGTACATGATAGTGTATATAGTGCAGTAGTGCAGTAGTATACAACATTGTTTAGTAGAGTAGGCAGCACGGCAGGATTGTCAGTGCCAGTACTCACAAGTGCGCGCATTGTATGACTGCAATGCAGTAATGTGTGTTATGGTGTGTATGGTAGCGTAGTGGAGTGCAGCATCAAGCAGCACCAGTACAGTTTAGTAAGCGCAACGGCATAACTACTGATAGCTGTGCACACACAACGACAAGACTTGAAGCTATTACTCAGCATGATGTCATGCCTAATGAGAGTATGTAATAGCCCGAGCACAGCGTGTGATCGCAGTACAGACCATCCCATGGGGCTGTGCTTGATCATCTCACTGTAAGAGTGTGTAAAGGACTAGCAGTGCACAGAATTATAGCTAGTGAAACTATAAATTGTGAAGCATAATGGACTTACAAATGGCAGATTTTCAGCATATTTACTGATAGGCAGCTCCTGCTCAGCTTCCCAGCTTGTTACCTATAGAAATGCATAGAAATGCATAAGAATTAGCATGAAGTCAAAGCAATTTGTGAATACTGTACTTTGCCACTGACACTGTGCCAAACTGACTGTGCGTACACGTAGCATCAGCGCTAGTAAGCAACAGCTGTGCGAGCACACAGCGCGCATACAAGACTGCGCAAGTACACAAGCGCCGTGTACAGTATTTAGCGCAATCTTTAGCAGTACAGTGTGCTGATGGACCCAATGCATGACGCCATTGTGCTTTAAAAGTTGATAAAAACCCATGCATCCTGATACTAATATGCATGAGCGTGTGGTTATGCACAGTGTGATAGGGTGCGTGCATACCTCTGCTTGCTCAGCAGCTCCCTTTAGTACATACACACCATCAGTGGTGATACCATCAGTATATATAACACAGATTGTAACAGCAAGACAACTGCATGTGAGGCACGGAATAGCGATAGGCACTCCAGTGAGCGCTGCTAATACTACTCAACTGCACTGTACAGTGTTTGCGACTCTGTTGCTACCACTGCAAGCATCTGATCTGAACGACCATAGTGCACAGTATAATGCCAGTAAGTGGCTAAACTCTGCACTATGATGCTGATACATAACTGCGTGGCAGTCGCACTGTTTTCATAAAGTGATGATAACACCTACTGTTGCAGTCACTGCATCGTCATGCAATTGCTTTGTACAGTATCAAACTAAGTATCACAATCATCGCTCTGTACTGTACTGTCATCTGTTGCAATGACTAGTGCGCTCACCTGATGAGCAATGACAGCATCAGCAGCCTGACACACAACTGTAGGATATCTGTCTTGTGCATCTGGATAGGGTACTCTGATCAACTGCTGTGTAGCAGTATCATACAATGCTAGTGCATGCTCTTTCACTAGATCGAACCGTTGTGCATCCGTTAGGAAGCCTCCGTGCACACCTATAGCCAGTCGTGTTGCACCCTGCTGCTGTGCGTCAGACGTAGTAACAACAAGAGCGTTCACAGTAGCAACGATTGCATGTGCAGGCGTCAGTGCATCTAAGATCAAGCAAGCTGTGCTTAGTTCAGTCAGCAACAAAGTACTGCAGTATGGTGCTTTTACTGGCATACAGTATGCTTCAGCAACCAATGCTGTCTGTGTAGGCAGATATGTGCTTCCCGCAAACCGAAAGATCGCCTGAAAATAAGCATTCTGGCACAGAAACAGTTACTATAAATATCACCAGTAAGGCGTGTCACTTCTTACATTATCATCAGTATCCATAGGGTCACTAGGTTTAGGCACACGCTTCCATATCTGGTGTAAGTACAAAGCTCCCTGCTTAGCCTTGTCTAGTGCAACGCTGCCAGCTCCAAACCCCTGCCAGGTGCGCAGGTTCACATACAGCCCTCCTGCTGATAGAGGCCTGTTTGCATTGCAATTTGCGGCAACAACGTATACATGATTTGGGTTGGTTAGATGCATCGAAGCTTGGACGCAGCGCAGATGCAGTCTGTGAAACACTGAAGTACAAGAGGTGCGCTGCAGCGAGCTATTTGTAGTCAATAGTTACGATGCAAGGAACAAGGGCAAGATCTGCAAGACTCTTGCAAATGCAAGCTTCTTTTGCTACGTTCGCGCTGTGCTGCAGGAACGCGACATTCGATACCCAAACACAGGGAGCTGCTCGCTCGCGCAGACCAGCATATGGGTCAGAATAGAGCAATGTGCTTGCCTGCGTGAATACGCTTAAGCTCTTATTAGCAGCAGCAAGAACTCGAAAGATGGAAAAAGATCCTGCAAAGGAAACAAAACCTGCTACAGCACTCACGTGTCGAAGCTGAACATGCACTCATCCTTGTAGACCTTGTCATGGGTCGAGGGAGTACGAGCAGCACCTCCTCGCATGGCAACTCTGATGCCATCGAGCACTCCCTCTGTCACCTCGACTAGCTCTGGGTTTGCCATAGTACCTTTTGAGTGCTCTTTCTTGTTGGCTTTTGTTTTTCCTGCTCTAGACAAGTGTTCAGATCACTCTGAATTGCTTCGACTCGTGCTAGGATAGCGCTGTGTGATCTAAAATCTTGGTTCAACCAGTTGAACAAGTCTGGATCTCTGCTGCTGCTGTACTGCACGAGGAATTCACGCAGACTCTTGCCCTGGAGCACTATCTCCGCTGTGCGCTGCAGTCGTCGAGTTGCTGCTCTCTTCAGAAAAAGGGCTTCGAAACGCAGGACGCAGATCCTGGTTGAGCCTCGCGGCAATAGAGCATGAAGCAGCGTGAACAAGATGCAGCGGCTCCAGCATCACCACCATTAACAGCATCTCCTGCTGCTGCAGCAGCTCCAACAGCAGCTGCAGCTTCGCCAGCTGCAGACGACACACTGCTCAGCAGAGTCCGAGTGCTTGCTGCACGCACTAGAGAAGGCACTTGGGAAGGCCTGCAGTCCGCTTGTACATGTAAGCTAAGACCTCTGTTAATTTGCAATGTGAGCACAGCCTCCAGCAGGAGCTTCACATCTCAGAAGTGTCATGACACGCCTGTGTACTTGCTTCTTGTGTGCTGTGTTTGATCTGCAACAAGCAGTGCTGCAGAAGGGAGTGGAAGGCTTGCTACTGCCTCCAACTGAGCCAGAAGACAGCAATGCTGCAGCTGCTGCAACTGCACCAGCTACATCACAGCAGCTGCAGCAGAAGCTGCAAGCAGTAGAGCCAATGGACACTGACGCAAGCGATGCTGTAACGCTTGCTGCTGTA
>AXNI01008338.1:0-12635 GCA_000498555.1 Heterococcus sp. DN1 | reverse complement strand
CGACCACAAGGTCGACGTAGGGTCAGTGGTCGAAATAGTGGTGACCCCTTGTTTAGCAAAGCAGCTTGCTACGCACCCACACCTGCTTGTACTCAAGATTTCTGACCATAATGCATAGCAGTGCATCTGTAGAGAGTTGCACGTGGCTGCGTCTATTGTTTACTGTTCGCGTACAAAGGTCACTGTATGCGATCGACACCCAAGGGTGTGAACACTGCAGTGCTGCAGTATCCTGCGATTTCACCTGCCTGCAGATGCCCCAGACACTTGAAGTTTATAGAACTGAGCCTGACTTTTTCGTTTCGTGAGCTCGAGCATGCCAGGGAGCATAATCTTCTTGGATATGGAGCAGCTGAAAGCTCATATGTCATTGAGAACATTGGCCTATGCAGCAATCACTCTATATCTTGCTGCTGTATTGGCCGAGATCATAAAGAGGATGCTTAATAGGGTGAAGAGGCCTCCCAAGGCTTTCCTTCTGGTGAGGTTCATGTCTAAATATAGCCCAAGATACAGCGTTCATCGTATGGCAAGGTACTGAAAGCAGCGAGCACAAACTTCGCAAATGACACATGCGCATCTGCTTTTGAAATGTGCACGGTGTTTGTTGCTCTGCAGATGGACTTGCCCCTCCCTATCATAGGGCCCTTCATCAACATGTACCTGTTCATCAATGGCTATGGAAATGTGAGTCGTGTGTTTGTCGCCAATGTGAATTAACTGCGCGCAAACGTCGTGTCAATGCGGTTCAGCACTCACGCTTCATACCGCTGCTTTCTGTTTCTGTTTTCTGCGACCTGCAGGCAGACAAGAACGCTCCATGGAACTTTGCGGTGCGTGCTTTGCACTGCCATTCATGCGATAACGTTGAGTGTCTCTCAGTTTAACGTTGTTGTGGAGAAATCTCATTATACTATGAACTGAAACGCTTATCACACAGCTGCTGTTCTGCGAACTGCCTGCACGACACCACGCTCTGCACGCTCAACAGCGCTCGCTGCAGGCGAAGTGTGGTGGCAGCCGCATCATACGCTCTCCTCGCTTCTTCAGCACAGCCATCAGCATTATAGACGTGGAAGGCATTAAGATTGCAATGACCTCCAGGCACAATGGGCGCAGAGTACTGAGCACTCAGCCACTGGCTACTATGCAGAGACTGTTTGGCAGAACATCCCTGCTGAATGTAGGAGGAGCTGCGCACACACGTCTCAAGAAGCTCATGCACCCTACACTCAGCGTAAGTTAGTGTACATATATACATCTTAATAAGAGAATTTATCTTGCCCTGCTTGCAGCAATTGTGTATGAGCGGAACAGGCGCTGCTGCTGCTTCGACACATGGTCGCAATTGACTCGCTGACTGTGCACATGCTCTGTTTGCCTCTTGCTCACACGTGCAGAACGCTCATATATAAGCAGAGTCATGCATAGCAACACGGCAGTACTGCGCAGACTACACCAATTGATGTCTACCATGTTTGCTTGCACTGTATCACGCCACATGTCTGTACTACACACACCACAGGTGAAAGTTCTGGCTACATTTGTTGATGAGATGTCACTAGCCTGCGACAAGTTCATGACTGATGTGATTGGCAGCAAGCTCACCAACAGCCGTAACGGCAGTGGCACAGCCGAGCAGGGAGCAGCAGTAGTAGCAGTGTATGAGCCTGTACGCAGATTGCTGATTGAGATGCCTCTGAGGCTCATTCTTGGCTTAGGCGATACAGCACCTGATGTGGTGAGTCAGTACGTAGGCTGCCAACGGCTTTCAAACGGTATTCTAACGGTCACACAACAACCGTTAGGAGGCTGTGCACTTCGCAGTTGGTAGAATATGTAGCACAGTACGACACGTAAAGTCGCTACACTTGACAAGGGCATCACAAGGCCCCATGTTAGCAACTAAAAGCTGTATTTTTTGGCCATTCTGGCACTTCAGCGTAGCACAAACAGTTGTTGAACATGTTGCACAGTGCAGCATGCTTTGATCAGCACGAGGTACCAGTAGCACAGCTGCAGCGCTACCTGTAACACAGTGTGTATCAGTGTAGTGCACTTAGCGTTAGCATTGTACACACAATCACCAGCTTCCGAGGGTTACGCCTATCTCACATGTGCTGTACTGCACTGTACTGTACACATCAGGTGCGAGCAACAGAGGACTTGCTAATAGATATATGGCAAGGGGCTCTGACTCTGCCACTCAATTTGCCTTTCACATCTTTTAGAAAGGGCATCAAAGCACGCGAGAAGCTGCTGCCAATCATAAAGGTAATCACATTGTGTTTTTTGTTGTAGGTGCTGCAGCATTGACAACAGTTTCGCTCTGATGGAGCAGTAACTGGCTGTGCAATTGCCGAGTCAGTAGTGCAAGCAGCGCATCGCAATCATTGCTTTCGCTAGCATTGTGTGCGTAACAGCACTGCCAGCACTATACCAGCTCACTCAGCTTGGCTTCCAATAACTCAATACTTGCTGTACGTGTACCGCGTTCAAGCAGTGGGCGCACATGGGCATCTACAGAAACGTTTACTGCATTTAATGCTGCTACACTGCAATTCACACTACCAACTACAGAAACTGATTGAGCAACGGCGCAGTGAAGGGTGCGAGAACAAGACAGACACACTGAGTGAAATGATTAGCAATGTGTCTAGTACTGGTGATAGATTGAGCGATGAAGAGATACAAGACCAAGTTATTACACTCATGCTTGCTGGCTATGAGACCACTGTTGGTGCTGTATGTGGTGCTCTCTACTTGCTACCACTGTATCCTGAGGTAAGGTATCTGCGGTTTACAAGTGTTGTGTATAACTCGTTCAGTTCTTATTTATTGTGCTTAGATTATTGTTGCAAAGGTTGCTCGCACAACACATAATGAGGTCGAGTATCTGCTTTGCGAGTGTTATGCACAAGTACTCAGCTCTATCAGTGTTTTTGATAAATATGTTTATACTATTGCTGAAGGTGCCTCGCACAGCATGAACGTAAAATGACAGGTGAGTGCTGTGCTCATGTACACAACAGGTTGTTGAGAAGCTCAGAGCTGAACAGGACGCTATCACTACACCTGTCACTTGGGACTGTATTGCGTAAGTTTCATGAGATGCACTGACCGCTAATGTAGTTTACAGTACACACTTTCCTGCTAGTTCTAAGTGATGTCAATGGACATACATACAGATGCACGGAGCACACATGTACTGCCTTATGCTGTGCACATCTTACTACTAGTAGCTTACTTGTTGTCCATGATGCCATTGCCGCATTCTGACTGCAGGCAAATGGACTACTTTGCTAAGTTTTTGAAGGAAGTACTGCGCTTGAAGCCAGCTGTACCCGGCTTTTTCAAATCTGTAAGTACTCGCACTTTCCAACCCTTCAAGTACTTGCAGTTTTGCTGCTGCGACAGTGTGACATGTGCCAGCATCTCACTGTGCACTGTTCTTTCGTTGACACTGCTACCACTTTGCTGATACACTGAATTCATTTACGCGATTGCTATTGATTACAGGTCATTGAAGAATTTGAGTTTGATGGTTATACTGTATGTACTAGTGATGTGTACGTCTACCACACTGCTGCTGTACAGGTAACACACACACACTGTATGCATCTTAACAGTCATGGCTCAATCATGTAGATGCTTCAACGCTGTGCTTATCATACTGCTGTTCACATCATACAGCTGATATGATCACACTTCATGCATGCAGTTTGTGCACTCAAGGTAATTACACGTCTTATGTGCACCGAGGTGATGCTCATCTGTGTGCCAATAGTAACGCAGTGCTCACTCACCTTCATGCGCTCATATATTCATTATACCACGTCTTTGTGATGTTGTACTGCTCATACATTGCAGCGAGATGCATGTGATGATTCAGAGAAGTGTATACCAGAGAGGTATAATGATCCTAACTGTCCACTAAACCAGCCATACATGTTTACACCTTTTGGAGGTGGTGAGGTAGGAAGAGAACGTTCCTCGCATGATTCCGCAATATACACCAATGCCACTGGAGTACAGTATAGACTTTCAGTCACAGCAGTGGCAATCGTCACTTGTAGCATGTTGTTATTGGAGCTGTTATAGCGGTCGCAACGGCATTAAGAGTTGCAGTGACACTAGTACTAGTACTACTGTTTGTAAGCTATCTCCCCGTACAGCTACTCGCAGCCACTGGCGGTGTGCGCTACATTTATACTATCACATACATACTTGCTGATTACTGGGGTCTCGCTGTCCATGTTTCTGTTATCCACACATACAGTACTCTTGCTTAGGGGACAGGTTTGTGACAATGGAAGTAGCACTGTTCTTACGGGCACTGCTGCAGCGCTATGATGTAGCACAAGTCTCAGCAGAAGCTAAGCCTTACTATACACCAATGTTTCTACGGTTCGAAGAGAACCTACCACTACTATTCACACCACGCAAAGCAGTGTAAGCTAGCAGTAAGTGCTACTGAGGTGGATCAGAGTCGGCTAGTAATACAACACCATATTTTTCCCGGCTGCGCCTGTAAGCAGCAGTACAGTTTTGTTTGACGCAACGATGAGTTCCAGAGTCTGAAAGTTTTCCTGAAGTCCAACATCCCATTGAATAGTAAAGGCTCTACCTGAGATAGTTCACATCCTTGTAGTACCGCTTGTAGGCGAGTCATACTGAGTATCCTGGTAGTAGTGTAAGTGAGTTTGCTGTGTAGTAGCAGCAGCTATAGTATACTGCAGCTTCAGTTCGGAACAGTGCTGGTGGGCATAAGGCTGCAGTGCTCTCTGAGTGGGACTGCATGTGCAACTATGCATGCTAGCTCAACCACAATACATTGATGATCTCAATAGATGTCATGATACATGCACCACACTACCTTCACTGTGTCTGCGCGTTGAAGTAATTGCGCTACTGCAGTGGCGCAGCTGCACCGCTTGCTTTTCGCTGCCACTACATTGCTGTTGATGTTATTGGTTTGCACTACACAATTACTGCAGCGCTAGCAGTGCCAAGTGCTGCTGAGCGTGAAAAAGCTATAAAAATCGCATCGATCGACTTGAATCTCGTTTTCAAAGTATTTTGCCGTTGTGCCAGGATTCACTTTGCCTTCGCCTTCCTAAGCGCTCTACTAATAGATCTAGCAAAGCAAACAGTTAGCGAATCCAAGACTTTGAATAACAAGGTGAGCTTGCTGCGACTTTATTGCTCAATCCTTGAGCAAACCTCAAAGATCTTTTTGCAGCCCTACAGTGTGGCAGCTTGCTGCTTTGACTGTGTTACAGTAAGCAATATGTATGCTGCATTCAGCAGTTATGGCTGATATACTCCTAAAGCTGCACCGACATCGCACGCTAGCTCAAATTTAACGTTTCCAAACCTACCCGCCAGCGCGCTGTGTGCCTGCGCTGCTTGCCTTTGCTGCAACTGGACACGAGCACTAGCACTTTCCTTATTTATATAGCTTGACCTGCTTTGCACTGGTCTGCACTGGCAGGTTAGCCATGAGCACTACCACAAAGGGCGACAGGCTCAAGGATGGTCAAAAATCTAAAGACATACGCATCAGCAACATCATTGCTGCAAAGGCAGTTGCAGATGCTGTGAGGACGTCTCTAGGACCGCGAGGCATGGACAAGATGATCCAGAAGGGTGATGGAGAGGTGAGCAATATTGACTGACTAGTGAAGGCGTTGTTAGCGAGCAATACCAATTGACAAAGCTTTTACACTTTACGCTAATGCGATCGGATCCTGTCGAATGAAGCTATGTAGCCAGCGTTTGTGCATGCTTTTTGCGTTACAGGCAGCCGCGATGCGCAGCACTTGTATGTAAGACTGCTGCGCAATGCAATGTTAGACAAAAATATACTGCTAACGCTGCTAGCAATCCTGTTGTGCATGTTGTTGCACGAGCAGGTCATCATCACTAACGATGGAGCTACTATACTGAGCCAGATGCACGTGTTCCACCCTACTGCTAAGATGCTTGTAGAGCTGTCTAAGTCACAAGATATTGAGGTAAAAGTCGAAAAAGTCGAAATATGCTTGAATAGCAACCATACATAGCACATGTTGTTCTGCGCTGTGACATGTGCACATAGCCAACAATTGTATTAGCGAGCTGAATAACACATGTGTATTTGCAGTACTTGGTGCAGTAGACTCATGCGCATGCAGTGTTATAGCAGCGCGTACATTGTATAAGCAGCATGCTTTTGTTGTATTGACATGCCTGTATTGGTAGTACGTGACACAGAAGCATCTCAGTAGTGTAGGCCACAGCATTTTAACACACATTGTGTACTACTGCACTGCATTGTGTGTGTACACAGGCAGGAGATGGTACAACAAGTGTATGTGTTATTGCTGGAGCACTACTGCAAGCTTGCAATGAGCTGCTAGGCAAAGGCATACACCCTATGGCTGTTGCTGATGCTTTCTTGGCTGCTGTTGCAAAGGTAAGCTGTCATGTTAAACTCTTACTCGTTGTATTGGCAAGCATGACTTTACGCTGCAGTCAGTAGTAGCATGCATGTCTTTGAAATCAAGTGGTGATCATGCTCGTAATTGCACAAGTCATGAATGTTATGACTCAGCATCAGTGGTGTGTAGTTACTGATGCTATGGCAGACGTGTCATCTGCTTTATCTCTGCCTTGCATAAAGTGCTTGTAAAGTGGTTGTATGTATAGCACAAATACACCATTGCATGCAAAGCCATTGCTCAGTGACAGTTGTGACATATAGAACCGTATATATATAGAACATGCGACTGTTCTTTGGTGCTGCCACTGACACCCGTCACACTGATAGACGTTACCCTAATGAACTCTTTGCTGCAACACATAACAGGCTGAGTCAGTGCTGGAAGGCATGAGCAGACCAGTAGACCTAGCTGATAGAGCTACACTGATTAAAGCAGTTGACACCTGCCTCAGCAGTAAGGTAAGAGCTGATGTACTAAGCATATATGAGTAGTACTATAAACTGTTGATTTTGTATGAAAAGCAGTAGTTTGGCATGTACGCGTGCACACTACGCTGTGCAGAGTGCACGTCTGTGGGAGCAGCGCGTGTGCACTTGAGACAGCGCCAACATGTCCGTGCACTTTTGCTGCATGCAACAGCGTGCATACACGAGCAGTGCGTACCACATGATTTTGCTAGTACTATGCTAGTCAGATAAGTATTGTACAGTACACGCCACTGCTTGCGTAGGCACTGACGTAGTCATGAACTTGTTCTGTGATGTTGTAACTATACACAACAGGTTGTAGGCCAGAATGCAGACACAATCAGTCCTATAGCAGTAGATGCAGTACTACGTGTTATTGACCCTCTCACTGCTATCAACTGTGACCTCAGAGACATCAAGGTAAACAAATACACCATAGACGTCAATGCCACTTCGTACTGAATGTTCTCTGTGCAAGCATAGGGCCCTAGACTGATTACTGCTGCATTAGTAGCACTAGCAGTACTGCGTCGAGGAGTAGCTCGAGCAACTCCACTTCTAAGTCTTGGCTCATGCAGCTGAGCTCAACAAGCGATTCACAAGCAAGCATATGTCACAACTGCAATCTTACTGTGCACATAATTGTGCTGCAGCTTCACTCAACACTATATGCGCAGCGCATCTGACACTGTTGCAAACTACATGCACTACTACTTGTGTCCGCGCATCACACAGATCTGCAAGCAGCTGGGTGGCACAATCGATGACACTGAGCTTGTTGATGGACTTGTCTTTGAGAAGGGTGTTAAGAAGACAGCAGGAGGCCCTACACGTGTCGAAAATGCAAAGATTGGCCTCATACAGTTCTGTCTGAGTGCTCCAAAGACAGACATGGAGAACAACGTTGTGGTCAGTGATTACGCTGCTATGGACAGGATTCTGAGAGAAGAGCGCAAGGTAACCGCTAACTGCCACTAGTTGAACTATCACTGATTCAAATGTGCGCGAGTTACTGGTAGTCTTGTACTCTAGTGCTCACAATGTAGCAGTGAACGCTGGTGCTGGTGTCATGCTGAGTCGCCACTGTTGATCACCAGATGCGTGCTACAGCTGCTTTGAATGCTGCTGTTTCATGTGCAATAACCATACACAACACACAATACTTGATCACTGGAGGTAGGTTGCTGATGCTTCGATTGCTGATGCACAGTATTGCTAACATTGACCACTTGCAAAATACTGTGCTGACCAAACAAACAAACAACAGTATGTGCTGGGCCAGTGCAAGAAGTTGAAGAAGGCAGGATGCAACGTTCTGCTCATACAGAAGAGTATTCTGCGTGATGCTTACAATGATCTGTCACTGCACTTCCTGGCTAAGATGGACATCATGGTAGTGACTGATGTTGAAAGGCCAGACATTGACTTCATTGCACGCACTCTAGGCTGCAGGCCTGTTGCTCACATTGACTCCTTCACACCAGACAAGGTAACGTACTACACACTGCACACGTGACACTATTCAATGATACAGCCAAACTTGAGCAATGTCGCTACTATCACCGCCGGCCAAGTATATGCTTGCCGTTTTGGAGTAGATGCCAACTGCAACAAGCTGCAGGTTGCTATGGTCCTGCAGCTAATCGCTGAGTAGTGGTACTGCTTAGTGTGGAGTAGTCATGCGATATGCTGTTACTGCATGCGATGTGCTCAGCAGCTATTGCTGTAGCACACTTGCTGTCTGCTTCTGTGAGCACGTACTGCACCTACAGAGTGCTCACTACTGCTAAACTACTATAATTAACGTCCATATCGGCCCTGATTCTACAATAATCGCTCATCCCTATCAATGCTACTACTGCTAGTGCCGATGTACTTAATCACTGCTACTGCTGCTACTGAAGCTGATGTGCTAATCACTGCTACTGCTGCTACTGCTACTGCTGCTACTACACTGCCTGCAGTTGGGCACAGCAACGCTAGTAGCAGAAGTGAGCATGCCTGGCAGTGGTCACAAAGTAGTGAAGTGTACTGGTGTGCCTAACCCTGGCCGCACTACAACGGTGCTTGTGAGGGGCAGTAACAGACTAGTGCTAGATGAAGCGGAGAGGTCTATACATGATGCACTCTGTGTTGTACGCAGTTTAGTTAAGAGGCGGTTCCTCATTGCTGGAGGCGGCGCTGCTGAGGTATATACTGATTCTATATGCAAGTTGCTATATTATGGTGTACGGTGTCATACTATTAGTATGTACACATACACTAACAAGCTGCTGTGGTGTAGTACGGGGGCCAGTAAATTGTGCTTGTTGAGGCAAATTGCAGCTTGCATAGCGCTGTGTGCTCACGAGAGCACATACCAGAAGACCATTGTGTGCATACTGTCACGCACTTGGCATTCGCTGAGGCGTATGATCTGCAATCGCAGCTCATTGCGGCACCAAACTTTTGCTGATCTGCATGCACAACAACAACTGCTGCCTGCTTGCTGAACTACACACTTGCACAGACTGAGATGGCACTGCGTTTGAATGAGTGGAGTAAGACACTGACAGGCATGCAGGCATACTGTGTTAAGGCATATGCTGAGGCACTTGAGGTCAGTAGTCATATGCACGTCTTCATCTTGCTCTGCACGGTACTTGCAACCCTAACAGTTCACGCAGATGGTGTTCAGTAGCACTATCAATAGTAGTAGTGGCGCGTGTGCTCGGCGATGCTTATTAGCTCTCCAGTACAGTCTTGCCCAGCTCGTGTAAGCAGTACGCCGATTACGAGGAGTTGCTGAATCTGTCGCTATATGCACTATTGCTGCTGTGTTACTACTGCTGCAGGTTGTACCGTATACACTAGCTGAGAACGCAGGCTTGAACCCTATACAGATGGTCACTGAGCTAAGAGCTATGCATGGCAAGGGTGTCAGTGGTGCTGGTATCAATGTCCGCAGGTATTGCCACCACTGCTATCGCTACTACTCTTACTGCGGCCAGTTATGCTATAGCAACTATAAAAAAAACAGTTTTCATCTGGTAGTCCCTTATGTAGCGTCATCTAGCCTTGCAATT
This sequence comes from Heterococcus sp. DN1, assembly GCA_000498555.1. Classification (NCBI taxonomy): domain Eukaryota; class Xanthophyceae; order Tribonematales; family Heteropediaceae; genus Heterococcus; species Heterococcus sp. DN1. The sequence goes on along the minus strand of AXNI01008338.1, from coordinate 2,618 downwards.
GGATTGACAAGCGCATACGTGGCGGTCTCGGCAATTGCACAGGGCTGCGCTTTTCTGAATACGAAACTAGTGTCACAGTAGTACTGTTGATGCAGCCTGTGTTGTTCAGTGTGCACTTGCACTTCAAGTGTTTACTCCTAGTACTGTCAACAGCTGTATAGCTTGCCTGCAGCACGGCGATGCCGTTGCACTGCGTGTTTGTCTTAAATGTGACACTTTCTGGTGAGCATGTTACTCGCATACTTACGTGCCTATGGACACTGTGCTAACACACGCTTCTTGACTGCTGTTGTGCTGTTTTCCTGGATACGCAGTGGTGAGATCACAGACATGTACGCAGCAGGTGTCATACAGCCAATGCTTGTCAGCTGCTCTGCTATCAAGCTAGCTACTGAGTGCGTTGGCATGATCCTCAAGATTGACGATGTTGTGGCCGTCATGTAGCTGCACCAGTGAGTACACACTCAAACACAACACAAGGTGTTCATGCAGGCGTTCAGCAGCAGAAGCAGCAGCAGCAGTAGCAAATGGAACGTATGCGCGTGATTGCGTGTTTCACTTGTAGTATATGTGGCCACTGATCGTGCATGCGCACATGCATACAGCAACAACAGTGTTGCATGGATGAACTGACAAATGAACACAGACAATTTCAGATACAGACTACCTGCATTGCTTGCTTAAGTGTACGCGAGTTGAAGGGATCCTCGACGCTATTTCTTCGGTCACCATGACTTCAGTTCTGAAGGAGGTGTCGGCACAACCAAGCTCAGTTGTTCGGAGCGTTACACATTCTCAACCGTCCAAGGGACCGTGTTGGAGCTCCGCTGTGGACAGCAAACACCCTTTTAGCATCCAAGCTGGAGGGAGCAATACAGCTATACTCACAGGAGCATCTTCTCTCTTCCCTCTTTCGAACCTGGAGGTTCTATGATGGAGATGGCGTCCACAGAGGCTGCTCTTGCTATTGCAGCTGCTGTGATCTTGAACGTCTGTTCCTTGACAGTTATGTTTCAGATGTGGCAGAGACGCGATGATATGATGGTGAGCAACGCCTATTATGCTACCGTGCGAATGTTGCTGCATGCTGGTGCTGCGTTCATTGTGGTGATCACAGCAGCAACGTCCGACGAGGCATTGTATCGCAGGTGCTGATAGGTCCATCTATGACTTGTGCTTGTTTGATTCTGATTCCAATGGCAGGTGCGAGCAAGGTCAGTGTTTGCCGCAAGCACAAGCAGCACTTGACAAACTGCTGACGTGTTTGTTGCACGCTTGCTGCTGTTGTTGCTGCACTTTGCGCAGGAGTCCAAGTCTGGCGCTTGTACAGAGCGCTGCGCTGCTGATATCGAGCGATGCATTCATGCTGCAGCAAATCATGAGACTACTGCACGTTCACCTGAGCTGCAACCTTGTTGTGTGGACAACATCGATCACCTGGGCCACCATCATTCTGACACCACTGTTCAGGTACACACACTGCAGGCGCGCACTCTTGCAGCTGCTGGTAGGCTGACATCGTGTTACTTGCATTGTGTTGTCGACTCTGTGTTTCTCGCACTGTTTTTGTTGCTGATTGCGAAGGGCTGCTCGCGTGGTGATCATGACAGATGCAAGCTTGCGGTCCAACAAGAGGGTTGGCAGCTTGCTGAACACCCGAGTGCAGGCAGCTGTTATTGCAGTAGCAACTTTAGCAATGATGTGCGCACCAGCAACGCTACAGCCAACTCACCACGCTCATGATGCGCAGTACTGCATGTCCTTTGAGCCATTTGAGCTGTGGATAGCGCTGCTGCTGTTCATCACAGCCCCCTACAGCTTCGCCATGCACAAGTAAGTTGCTGCTGAAGTGCAGCGCTGTCGCATGGCACTTTACCAGTACAAGTGTTGTGTTGCAGTTGTTTTGAGTGCTTTTGCAACACGAGATGTTAGCAGTTACAGACACTTTGCTGCACTTCACTACAGCACCAAACGCTTCTAAAACTGCTTGCACAATTGTTCATATGCTGCTGTACTTTTACAACAGGCTGTTGCTAGTAAAAGATACACTAGGATTGGCTTCTGAGATGTTAAGAGCGCTGATAGTGTTTTGGATATTCATGGGACCTATGGTAAAGCTTCGCTACATCTATATACATAGTTGTTGCACTCTAGTGCAGGGTGTATGCATACACTGCTCACTGTGGAGCATGTTCAAGCATACAGTGTGCGCGCGCATGCATGTTACAGCACTTCGCTCTTGCTTCAAGGAGTATACCGCAGTAATGCTATGAAATCGCGCGCAACTTCAAACACTAGAGCTGAGCACAACTATTCCAGCTTATGCGTGCACCTTACTTGTATTCAATACTGTATCTGAACCTTTCTAATCTCGATGTATGCAACAGGTGATTATGGTGGGGTTGATAGAGTACAATATTCTTCCTGTGGACACACGTATACATGTGTTAGTGCTGATCCCGTCCTTCTTTATCATCTTCGACATCGCATGGGGAGCGCTGCGCTGTGCTAACAGAACCACCATAAGCAGAAACAGCAGAAGCAAGAGCAGCAACAGCAGTAGCAGCAGCAAGCTCAACAGCACAGTGTCAAAACTACTGCGCATGTTGGGCTTGCGT
>AXNI01008323.1:0-15667 GCA_000498555.1 Heterococcus sp. DN1 | reverse complement strand
CTCATGCAGTGTTGTCAGGTAACTTTGCTCTGTTGCATCACAGTTATCAGCTTTACTTAGTGTCTGCTCGATTGATACTAGCATGTCGTCGCCGCCCTGCATCTACTAGTTGGGCAATATGATCAGCTGTCGCTTATTTTCAGCAGTACCTAGGCGCATTGATATCACTGACTGGTCATCATTAACATGGCTCATATGTGCACGACAGGCAAGCGCAAAGCGCGATTTAGTAGTGCCACTAGTGCTGCTGGTGCTGCTACTGCTAGTGAAAGTTCAGATGATGACACTGATGTTGATGATAACATGAACGATGATGAAAGTACTAACATGTCAGCACACGGTAGACCATCAAGAGCCGCGAAGACAAAGATAGCGCCAAGTTAGTACAGTTTATATCGATACCTCAGTGTACAGTCATGTTTGTATGCCTTCAGTTGTATGAATGTACATGCAAGTTTTCGCTGAAAACATGCCAAAACTGGTTGTGATATCCATTTTTCTATCTGCACTGTGTATGTAGATGCTTGCACAGGAAATGGTACTATCAAGGATAGTATGAGTGATACTGATGATAATAATGATGTTGACTACAATGACGAACACAGTACTGACAGTAGTGATGATGAGACCTGTGGTCAGCATATCAAGAACGTCAGAACAATGTCTAAGAGAGTACTTAAAGTTACTGGTAAGTGCAAGCAGTCAAGCTGGTTGAAAAATTTGCAAACCAGTTTCAGCTCTCGCCATGTACTGTTCTAGCGTTTGTATGAACGGAAGTTTGCAGCTCACAAGTTTTTGCTACTACTATTACAAGCACAGCCAGTACTACTGCTAGCGCTACTAGTACTGACATTATGACCATCACTGTTACTGCTGCACGATGCTATACATCGTCTACTAAAGATATGAAGGAGAAGTTAGCATATGAGAGAGCACGATTACACCTGGTAAAACCTTTCATTACGAGATTGACCAGAGACATGAAAGGTAACGAAACACTATGTCATTTTGAGATGGCACTGCACGCTCTGTGACCTAATGTAATGCACGTGTTCACTAGATCACTTCACTGGCAGTATACCACTGCTCTGTATAGTTTGCGGCTAACACTAAGCTATGCATGCTATTGCAACTGTGTGCACAGATGAAACACTGCCAGTTGAGCGCACTGAGCCTGCTACTACGCAAGCTAAACATGATCAGTATGGGTTGTGGTATACACGCGTCAACAGCGAGTGTGACTGTAGTACAGTTGAAACAAAGTGCGGTGATAAGTGTAGGTCTGTAGTGCAGGAGATAGCAGCAATAGCAGGCTCAAACACTGCACAGCAGCGCAGAAAGCTGTTTAAGGTACTGTACAACATCCAACGCAACTGGCACTATGCTGGCAGCAGTCACTCTAGCAAGACGTCACCAACACGTGACTATGCCCACATGCCTACAGAGTTGCTGCCTCGCTTAGGACGCAGCAACCTTGTCACACCAGCCGTGTGGCCATATCTCAGTCAGAGCAGTGATGCGCCACATACGTGGAAAAGCCTCCACCGAGAAGTATCAAGCAAAGTGGCAGGTGCTGCGACAACGGCTACAGCAGTATGCTGCTACTGGTGCTGGTACTGTTGCAGAGGCTATTGTAGCGAATGACTGCTGATGGTCAGGACAAGTAGCACATGAGAAAGCATCTGGCGGCCATTCACTGGCTATGAAGCGTAGAAACAGCAAAGCAAAGTAGCAGTGTAGTTGTGCATGCGCTGTCATTGGTGCACCACTTCAGGTGTGTATTGCCTAGTGGGTACAACTAGTAGCAGCTGCTTAGTCTATATACATGCAAGCGATTGCACAGTTCTCTCTTCTTCACACAACACTTGCTACACCTCGAGCAATACAGCACAGCAAGCATATAGGCGAAGCACCCGATACTTGTGTAACGTAGCATGTGTACTGCTAGTGCAATACTACTATAGTACAATTTAAGGTACCGCTTGCACAAATCAGTGTAGCTGAACTATTAGTGATACACAGCAGCATCTAGGGTAGTGCTGGTACAAGATTAGCAAGCAGAAGGGGGGGGGGCTATTCGTGCACGTTCGATGAACTGCTTGAACTTACGTGATTACATACAAGTAGCACTAGCAGCAGTGGCTTGTCGAGCAAGCCTGCAGCCATGTAGTACATGTAGCCAGCCATAGTGTGTACATAGCGCATCAGAAGAACAGTACGTGTCAAAATTGGGCTAGCAGTGTACAATTGTCAATACCGGTTCACACGTGTACATCTATTACACTGCATACCATAATCGATATTCTCTGTCAACTTCAATCGAGACTTTGCTGCATGCGCGTTGCTTCTATGCTGCTGAACCGTTATCAAGACCAGTCACAAAAACTCCAGCAAATCCATCACTTCTGTTACCACTTCTGAACTAAGTGACACAATGGCATGCATTAGATGACAACAGCGACAACCGATTTGAACGTCTATAATAGATTGGCAATGCATAGATGGTACTCATGTGTATTCATAGCTAAATGAGCCATGGCTGTAGTGTGTAGAGTAGTAGTGAAGCCGAGCCTGTCACAATCATTTGTATCACGCCTTGCAGCAACGATGTGCGCGTTCAGAACTCTTCATTAGGTCGCAAGTCTGTTTCATTAGCTCACAAGGATTAGGTTTCATGTATTTCTTGACATGATACTGCTGAGCACAAGATGGTGTTGCGTTACATTGACACTATCGCTCTCACTACTGCACTACCCTCCGCTCTCACAACTGTCCAATCAAGATCTCATGTATGCCACCAGCTCTGGCTCTCCCACTACTGTTAGTATCATATTAGAGGCACAGAACACAGGAGGCTCAGTTGCACTGAGCTTTCTCTCACATACATACTCCGGTTTTGTAGGCCCCTGCCCCTTCCTCACTTCTGGTGCTACTATGGTAAGCTCCTTAGCATTGATAATGCGTGCAGATAGCACTAGTGCTACCCACAGTGGCATCTCCGTCACACCAGCGCGCAGGCAGTGCTGCACCAGGTTCTGGTACTCATTGAAGTACTGTTTAGCAAACTTGGCTCTCTTCGGCATGCCACGCATGATAGTGGACAGCTTGTCCCACTGAGCTTTCTCTCCTGCAGTGAGGTATAGCTCTGGCTTAGATGATGGTAGCATGCTTAGAGGTAGGCCATCAAGGTTAATCTCAACATCGTCCCCCCTTGGCAAGTGAAATGTGGTGATGTGAGTGTGTAGCTGTGTCATCTTGCCGTTCCACTGCTGAAACTTGGCACAGTTGCAGCCAACTCTCTCCAAGAACGTCTGTAGTGGAGCCTCTGTAGTGATAGTATGCAGTCTACCGCTGTACACTGCAAGATCAAACCCTTCGGCAGCAGCCTCTGTCGTGGTATAGTAGACAACAACATCATATGATACATATCTGTGAGTTAGAAGCTGTGTACTCTAAGCAACATAAATAAGCGTTACACCGCGCTGATTGCAGTCAAGCAACAGCAACAGCACCACCGCTGCTTACGCAGCAATGTCAACTCAAGACACTACTGCCAGTGGTAGCGATACTGGCATGCTTAGCGCCCCATACTGTTTGTGCTTATCACACACTCACCATGCTGTCAAGCAGACAAATTACAGCATGTGCAACAGCGATGTACAGATAAACCATGTACTGTATAACATCATACAATGTCTTATTACCTGGATTCTGTTCTTGCTGACCTACTGGAACTGGCTCATTATCACCTTCATCATCATCTGTACTGTCACCTGTGCATATAGAATGTATCACAAATGCGTGTAGCTGTGTGTAAGAGCGTATGCGCACACACCTTCACGTAGATGAACAGTACTAGATATGAAGCGCCCATGTTATAGTACACCATAGTGCAGCTATAGTCTACAGTTTGTAATGATGATAGTCAAACACATTACACTGATCTCACCGTCTGAGTCGTGCAGGGCTGCTTGTGCCTTGCGCTTGCCTGATGGTGTTGTTAACATGGTGCATAGCAGGATGTGACCAGTAGCAAGCACAGTCAGTCAGATGGCGTGATCATAGTAGGCACACGTGATATATCTATTTATAGTGTACGTGGGCATATGTGAGTAGTTGATGTACCACAGTTTTGCAGCACAGATACTAACAGTATCGATCTGTTTAGCAATTTCAAACTTGTTGTATCAATGCGTGTTGCTTCAGTTCGTGCTACGCCAATGCAACAGCGCGCTGATGCGCATTCAGTAATGGTAAAGGCAGCACATTTGTCGATGGCAGTACCTGATAGTGAATCAAGAGATGGTGGTGCACTTTGATGAGAGCCACCACCAGCAGCAGCACCAGCACTAGCATCACTAGTATTGCCCTCCAGCATCAAGTTCTCAGAAGAGCCAGTAGGGTTTGACGCATCAGCACTGGTAACACCTGGTACATACAGCATGCATCAAGGTCGGCCAGCGACGCAGACAATAACACGTCAGGAATTCAAAGCTGTTTGAAACTCATATGAGTATGCAGAGCTTTCAGGCAACACTCAACACCTCCAACTGCTAATCATGTACACAGCCAGCATAAACTACCATGCTCAATGTCCAAGCATGCAAATAGCAATGGTGTGAATGGCTGGTTGCAACTCACCAGTATCTGCAGCTGCGACTGGTGTTGTATTGTCATGCTTAGGGGCCTCTAGCATTGGTGCGGCTCCTGTGGCCTGATTGAAGTATACACGAGTGCAATACAGACATCTTGCTTGTATGACTCAGAGCGTGAGATCTCCGATGCAGCAAAACTTTGCTGTGCACATAGTGAGAGAGTACCTGCAGCTCGCTTGCAACGCTGGCACACAAGCTGCTAAACTCTAGCAGTCTACCAGCTGCCTCTTCCTGCATTGCCAGCTCGTGCAGCGCATACGCAATGACGGAGAGGAATGAGGTGCAATGAAGCAAGCAAGCCTTCTGTGTATCATGCATGTCTGTAAATAATCACCTGGCGTAGCATGCCCAAGCGATGGATGAATGATCATGCAGTCCTTGAAGCAATCTGCTGCCAGCACCCGGCCCAGGGCTCTAGATTTTCTGCGGTACACATTGTGTGGCTGTGGCGAGATGACAGCCATGCGGAGCTTCTTGCTTGCCGCGTGAGCCAATTCAGCAGTGTCATTCACGTCCTGGACGTGGTCTGACAATTGCTCTAGCTTGATCCACAGCCTGAGCATTTTGCGCAGTTGATACAAACGCACCGACGTTTGTCCCCAAATGCAACACCATTTGTCGAATTGTAGCCGCATTTGTCAAATTGTTGCTGCATTTGTTAATGTACCACTTATAGCCTACTTTGCTCGTAAATTCTTGCAGCTGTGCATGCGGCTATTGTGTTAGTGCACTCACAAAGTGTCTCGATGTCCAATGTTGAGGTGAGTAATACTACTCAGAAGCACAGGCGTGTGCGTCGCGAAGATGCCAAAGCTCGCCCATACGTTATGCAAAGCCAAAAGATAATGCACCAGCAATGAGTTTAAGCTTGAAAAACGACGAGACTGACGAAAGCGCACAGAACACCATGCTGCAGGCCACACACACCAATGCTCGGCTTATCTGTTGTTTTGAAGTTGATGAACTTGACCTTTTGATATCTTCAACCTCGCGACGGTCAGGGGCCGTGGTGGTGCCCTTTCGACAATCTCATCTGCATCCTGTGAGCGCTGCTGAACTCTTGCACTGCCTCTCTGAATTTTATTGAAACTCGGAGAGGGAGAGCGCGTGCTGCAGTGTGCGATGGGCTGCACCAACATGCACAAAGAGGAGCAGTTGCCCTTGGGAATGACTGAAGCAGCAAATGTCTTGCTAGCTTTTGCAGCTGCGACTGAGTCTGACAGTGTTCAACAAGTTGTGAAGCCTGAGGTAGCCATCATGAATCAGCCCAAGGTAGCCATCATGTATCATGCAACACGCCTCTCAATGNGTGTTGCCTGCATGCTGGCAACTTGAAGACACATAGAATGCAGAACTCCTGGTGACTCACAGATGCGCCATTTCATCCCTAATTTTACGGCACAGAGGCTTCTTCAGGACCTCCATTGTCTGACGATGTGCATGATAGCGATGCAACAGAGAGCACCTATGATGATGATATGGACGTTGGATCACAGGGCAATCTGGCCTTGCATCCAGTTCAACAAGTTCGTGAGAGCATTATTGTAGTGAGCTTGTATCAAGCGCTGCTAGGAGCAACGCAAGAGCTTTGACACAACGCAAAGATTTGCCGCGCATCACCTATAGCATATATATATGTGTTGAGGTTGCACTTTCTAGGTGATCCTGCCATCAAATGCTTTCTGTACTTTTGCAGGCATTGCATGCAAAGACGAGCCTGTTCTTGCAGCTTGTACTGGCTTTGCTACTAACGATGCTGCTGACGGTGTGTACCATAGCGATGCAACAGAGAGCATTTGCGATTTTGACATGGACTTTGAGCCGTTCAATCTTGCTGCTAGCGGCGTCCTGAGCGTTGCTTCTGCTGGTAAGATAAGATTAGAACATAACAATGAGCTTTGAATGTCAGTACACCAAGTTGTAGGCACAGCAATTGCTCAAGCATGACGAGACATGTCTACTCTGTGAGTATCACGCATAGACCAGTTGCGTGCTTTGAGCGTCGCCAGACTGACAGTTGGTACCTGCTCCATCAATTGTTTGCTTGCTCAACAGGCGTTAATGCAAAGAAGAGCCGGCACTTGAACTTCAAGCTAGTGCACTTCCTGCTACTGGTGCTGGTATAACCGTGGCTTTCAGTCAGCAAGCCTACACCTTAGTGAAGCATGAAGCTGCTGATAGTACTGTTGATGCTACTGCTGTTGTCAGTGATGATGCAGAGTACTACCAGTCACTAGCAGCAGCACAGTAGACAGAGCTAACAGAGCCTAGTCCAGGTATTCACATGTATTAACAATCAGCCTATCATGTACAGCTCGGAAGCTTTAGACTCAGCGACTAGCGCGTGCTTACAAAGTGAATCCATGAGTACAGTCACTGCGGTGAAAGCTGATACAGCCACCAGTGCTGCTATTACTGTGCTAACGTTGCTGAAAATGCTGCAGGCTACCATCATGCGCATTACCAACCTTCTCTGCATACTACTCCTGCTGTGGGAAACAGATTATGCCTTCGATGTAGGCGGTGATGCAGATGAAGATAATTATGACAGTGAGCCTGACGCGTATACGCTGCTTATGCAGAAGTATGCACAACAGGGTGCTAATACTAGCAGTGCAGATGATGTCACTATGATCAGAAGTGAGGACATGTTTGAAGACGTTAATCGAGGTACGCTCACCGTGACGTCATGTACATTCAGCTTGTGTATCAGTAGCAATAGTATTGATGCTGCATCTACACGAATAGTATGACATTTTGTCTGATATGCAGCTGAGACACAGTCTTGTGGCTACCCAGCGCCAGCAGTGCTGCTGCACATAGTGAGTGCATGCAGCTGATGTTGTACGTGTTTATACGATTTCACGTATGTCACTAATGCATAGCAGGTGCTGATGATGCCTTCTTATTTACAGTTGACAAAAGTAGTGACAGTAATGCTGATAGTAATAGTAACACCCTTAAGCAGAGTATAGTGGCAGAAGCAGAGTATAGTGGCAGCACGCGGTGTAAAAGTTACACCACCTGGTAGCTTCGCCTCACAACTGCTAGGTATTGGAACTACTTGTATTATCACGTGTAGCAATCACTGGTGTTGCTACATACCACACACTTCACATGTACTTAGCGTTAGAACGGGTAGCAACATATATGCTGCGTTGTTGGCTGTGCGCTAGATGATTGTGTATACTGCGAAGTATGCGTATACGTGGTGTGCTTTTCTTGCAAACCATCACCACTATTCCTGCTGCTAGTTTAACTAACAGCAGTGTCTTAACACATCTCACACAATCACTACTGCTACTGCTACCCAAGCCATCAACCGTGTGCTAACATCTTTTGATGCTGCATATGCTACTGCTATTGTTGCTTACAGCTACCAGTGCTAGCTCTACTACTGAAGTCAATAATGAGATTGATGCTGAAATTGATACTGAAGTTGATACTGAAGTTGATACTGAAGTTGATGATAAGACTGCTGATGCAGCTGGTGTGCTACTAGTCACTGTACCACTGCAACAACAACAACAACAACAACAACAACAACAACAGCCAAAACAAGCTGTAGGAAAGACTAACATTGGTACACATGGTATATGCAAAATCACATCTAAACTGTCACAAAGTCTTGTTCGTAGTAGCGTTCATACATTGCTGACCTTGCAACTATGACTTGTCAAATCAATGGATATACTCTAACATCAGGTGTGGAGCCTTGTAATACTAATACTGCAGCTGGTAGTACTACTATTGCTAAGAGAAATAGGTTTGCAATTGGAAGTAAGCCACCTCAGCCAACTACTCCACAACATCAAAGACAAGAGCAGTTCAAGTCTGCTGCAGCTGCAGGTACTGAAACTTACTTTCAGAATCTAGTACATGTGTTGACTGTGCAGAAACGCAAACACGTTAAACGACACATTTAACACTACATTCAATGATACACCGTTTTTTAAGCTGTGCAGGCAAGCGAAAGACAAGAAATGGTAACGCTGCTGCTGGTGCTAAAGCTGTAAGCAGTACTACTGCTGCTAACAAGCGCCAGCATACAAGCTCATCAGGTATATACACGTATAGCCTGCATTCGTAGCTGAGTATGCTTGACATCAGCAGCATGTATTGCTTTGCATAACACAGTTGTTGCGTCAGCACTTGTATGCTACTGATATGATATATATATATTGATGTAATCATTATCACGACATCTCACAGCAGGTGGTTCAGGATACACCTTTGAGCATGACGGCAGTGATAGTAATGATACAAGTGATAGTGACATTGAGGCACTACAGCACAATATAAGGACAAGCAGTACTAAGACTACACATGCTACCAGTGTACAGCGTAAGTCACTACCACTGTCAGGTGTGCATCGTCATATACTCACACATACACATAATGCAGCTACTACTGTTTTGCTGCTGCGATTGCTAGCACTACAGCAGACTAGCTGTCATCAACAACAACATTTAAAAAGTATTACTGCTACTGCTACGAATAGTATCCACCGGTCATCACTTCTGAGTATACTACCAGAGGCTATAGTTGCTAATGACTTTTGGTAGACTGGTCAAGTAGCACATGACAGACCATCTGGCGCCAAATCAGAGGCTCGAAAGCGTAGACATAGTAATGCATACGATTAGTGAGTGAATCACTTGCCATTGCAATACAGTGATGTATGGCTGAGTTGTGGGTGCTCAACGGTCAAGCAGTTGTGTCAACGGTATATAGAAGCAGTTCTTGTAAAGAGAAGTCACACAGGCAGCATCAACAGCAGTTACTACAGGTCAAGATACAGAAGTGGTTGTGGCATACTTCTTGAAGTATGAGCTAGTGTCCCTCAAGTATGTAGCCACTAGTACACAAAGACTCCAGTGTCAAGCAAGCCTTGCACTCATTTTGCAGTAAGCACACAGCAGCAGCAGCAGCAGTAGCAGTAGCAGTAGCAATCGCAGCTATGTATCATTAGAGCTACTACTAGTAGTAGCCAGCATAGGGCAGGAAGGCAGTATCATTCAAATGACTACCAGTCATCGTTTGCATCATATAAGTAGCTTCGGCCACACAACAGTTGCAATCATAGTCTCATACGCGCATGCATACAGACAGTATGAATGCCGGCAGAACGATACCATTGTCAAAATGCACGCATCCACAAACCACTGTCAGTGTGAGCTGTTATATGTGTTGACGATGTTTGTCACTGATGTGCTTGAATCGACGCTGTGGGTGCACTGTATATGTCTGTGACTGATTAACGCCAGCACAACATCAACAAATACACAGAGCAAAGTTCAAACTATACAAAATGTGAGCCCCAGATAAAGTTGGTTGTGATGTATTGGTACATTGTGAGAGTTTGAATGAAAAATGTTCTGAACACTTTATGACTGCTTCTACTACTATCAAGTGCCTTCATATGATGAATGATGAACCTCTCAATCCTGTACTTCAATCCTGTACTACGAGCACAGTATTGGTCCCTGCTACTACAGCTACTATTTGAACACATGATAGCATATACTATTGCTATGCGATATACGGTTGGTGATGGTGTGGAGCCACTAACGTACTAATGCTGCCCCATTTGAATACTACAGCTAAGTGTATGACGCGACGCACTGCGTAAGCATGAATACCACCCCTTCATTGAAGTACTTTGTTTTACTGTCAATCTCGATTTGAACTATAGTATTAGCATTTGCTCTCCCGCTGCTGTTATGCTATTGCTTACTGTTTAGAGTACAGCAAGCTCGTACACTTTGAGCTTGCTCAAAGCTGCTACGTACTACTCATCTGTCACCACTGCTGCTATTGCTACACGTGTCACTGTTAACTGCTGTCATCTACTTAGGCAGCATTGTCGCCACCCTCATTATCAGACTCAGTGTTGTCTGCACTGTCATTATCATTGTCAACATCATCATTGTCAGTGTTGTCATCCTGCTGCTGCTGCTGTTCTGCTTCAAGTGTAAGGTACTGCTTAAGCTTAGCACCATTTACTACAACATCACTACTACAACCGCTCTTCACTATGTAGTACTTGTAGCCTTTCTTGCCGTGTCTAGCACATACATACTCAAACTTGGAGCCTTCGCACTTCTTTCGCCGGATATGAGGTACTACATCAGTGCTACTGGTGTTACTATGTAGTCGTGCAGAAAGCAGTAGTGCTATGTATAGAGGAATATCTGGTACATTATCTCTACTAAAGTACTTCAGCAGGTTCTGGTATTGTTCAAAGTAGATGCTAGCTTGCGTCTGCAGTCTAGTAACTTCTCCCAAACAGTAGCTCATCTCTTTGTACTGACCAAACTCTTCCAGTGTTAGATAGTCTTGCATGTTTGATGTTGGTAACATCTCTATTGGTATGCCGTCGATGTCTAAGTTATGATCAGCATGACGTAATCGATGCACATGCTTGAAGTGATTGTGCCATCTACCATTGCCCTGTGCATTCCACTTCTTATGACCACTGCACTTCACGCTGCAGCCGTACTTGCTTAGTACATCATCGAAGGTCAAGTGTGTACTCTTGCTGTGCATACGACCAGCTACAAATGTGTGATCAAAATTGCCCTCTCGTGCCATCTCTGTGTGATAATACATGATGAAGAACAAACAGTAGTTGCAGTAGCGATAGGCGCAGTCATACTTGTGTGAGTACCAGTATAACTATGTTTGTAGTAGTACTGCAACAAACAGCGATAACATAAGAGCCGTAGTTGTGATTGTCACACCAGCAGTAACACAGAAACAAATAGTGACTGTTGTAGCAGTTTTTGCAACAGTAAACATCAACAATACCCACGCGTTAGACCAAAAGTTTATACTAGTACGAACTCGTTGTTTACTACTGCTGAAGCGAATCAGTGCACATCGATACTCAAGTTCGCAAGTATTGACTGCGCACCTTCAGCATTACGTGCCAACTGATCAACTACAATCTCACGTTCACGATCACCATTAACAACTTCTCGTCTCAAGCGCCAATCTAACACACATGTGGACAGCAAGTGATAAGCACATGCGCATATGTTAGCTAAATGCTGAAGTGAAGAACAGTTTGTTAAACTGTGGCGGTTACTACTTGCGATGAGCAAGCATATGAGCAGGAGAAGTTGTGGCTAACCTTGATTGTTCATGACAGCTTTTGCGGCATCACGCTGTTGTGTATAACTCTTTGTTTGGCTCTGCTTGCATCTACGTTTATCTTTACCTCTACCACCTGATGACATGAAGTAAAATGCAAGAACATGTGGAGATGCTTCATGACAAGCTATATACGTTCAGACAGCAGCAAGTGACGCACAGCTCATCAAGCGACATGATGATAGTAAGCAGTGAGCTTGCAAACAGTTATCAATGATATAACACTGCATAAACATAACAATTGATAGCAGTACCAGCTTATACGTATGCGTACTTATTGGAGACAGCACTTAGTACTAGCCGCAGTGTCATACCTGATCTCTTGCTTGATGCTTTAAGGCGCTGCCTTGATGCTTGAGCTGTGTTCGCTACTCTTGCTTTCTTTGCTACGAGCTCATAGTCATCATCATTATCATCATCTGAACTGTCACCTAATTTATTCATGTTTGTACATGGAAACATGATAGAGATACACGCTGCAGTGTGTAAGAGAGCGCATGTACGAGTGTTCAAATAAATGAGTGCTACACAAAGCCTGAGAGTGTTAACAAAATGAGTCTTATACTAGAGTTGTATTGCATAAACTGATTGTGTACAGTAGAGATTTGACATACAAGTAGAATAAAAGCGTTCTGTGTTCTCACTTGTGTCCATATATAATGATGCCTTGCGCTTTATTGATCGCGCTAATCACAACAGAAGTGTTAGGCAACAGTGCATGCACAGAAACCAATACAGGTACAGTCACAGGCATAGTCAATGAGTGTTGCTACTGTACAAAGTGTATAACAGCGTTGAAGTTAGGATTACATGGCTTAGCTTTGACAGCTTGCTGCTGTGACTGAGCAGCAATTGTGTCACTGTTCATCACTACTGCTCGCCTCTGTACTCTAGATCTTAGTGCTCTCTTTGATCTTACTGGTGTTACTGTAAGACAACGTAAAAACACGCAAACAAGCATGCATGGATGTGTGTCAGTGTTCAATCATACTTGATGCATATGCTACCATTGCAGCAAAGCATATTGTTGAACTTCAATACTTCATTGAATGATCATGATGTAGGATGATGAGTAGCCTACCTGAACTCATAATAGCATTAGCTCTATCAGCAGCAGCAGCAGTAGTAGCACTACTAGTAGTAACAGTGGCACAACTGTCTGTGATAGTGGTCTCTGTGATGCCTATGGCTTCAGCAATAGCCCCATCCATAGCAATTTGTTTAGCAATCTGCCTCGCAGTTAGTTGTCTAGTTGTTGCCGCAGCAGCATCATGTTCATCAGTTCTAATCTGTTCAAGCCGTTCTGTTTCAGCTTGTGCTGCAGCTCGTGCCAATGCTTCTCTACGGTTCTGGGCTTCAACGCGTTGCTGCATCACAGCCAGTCGCACAGCTGCAGCTTCGGCAGTAGTGGCCGTAGTAGTGGCAGCAGTAGTAGCACTAGTGGTACCAGTGCTTGCAGCAGTAGTTGCAGCTGCAGCAGTACTAGCAGTAGTAGCATTAGTGGTACCAGAAGCAGCAGCAGTAGTAGCAGCAGGTGCTCCTGTCGCAGTACTTGCGGTAACACCAGGTACTGTCATTGTGAATGAGGTACACAAATGTTTTGGTAGTATCAGTGCTATGCGTAGCACAGGCTGTTTTCTGAACCGAAGACAGATGGTTCACTGCATACAAGTTTGTAGCGCACGATTACCGGATATTGGGTAGTGGTGTGTTGAACTCTGACCAGCAATGACAAACATGTGTCGCTCTGTTGCACCATTTACATCAGTGGTAACAGGTAGTCCACCAGTCACATTGCCACTATGCGTCGTCTGGTCAGCAGACGCACCACCTGTGCAGATAGCATACATGACGAAGTTATTGGCACTCTGTATTTCAACCGGTGTGTCACAGTCAAAGAGTGCAGCAGCTTACCAGTGAAGCCAGCATCGCTGTCGTAGCCACATAAGCCAGCTTGTGACCAGTAAAGCTCCTCTGATGACGCTGCTACAGTATCACCTGTAGTAGTAGCAACTATAGTGGCATAAGAAGCGTAGCAGAGGTATCAGACAGGGTACGACTCGTCAGTGCATTATTGCGGCTTCACAGCAAGATAGCGGGCAGACACCATATGCTGAGTGTTACCGATCACGAGCAATGACCAGCAGATGCAATGCACGCAGTACCATGAGGCAGTATGTGAGCACGAAGAGCGTAATCTGTCATAGATCTTCTGTACGCATGTTTGTTGTTGTAGAAACTGCTTTGGATGCAACTTACTAGTGCCTGCAGCTTCGACTGGCACAGCATGGTCCAGCCTTGGAGGCTCTAGCGTGGGTACAGCTCTTGCAGCCTAAAGAAGGCATACACAAGCGCATCACAACGACCTTGGTTGTATGAGCATGTCAACTCCGATGCCAGATTTCAATCTGCAAAAAGTGAGGCTTTACCTGTGGCTGGCTTGCATTGGCAAGCACTCGCATGCGTAGATCGGACAAAGCAACAGCTGTTACTGCCAGCTCTGTTAGCTCCTGCAGGCATGACAAGCGAGTGATGACGCAGAGAGATTTAGATTCAGTGAGCGCCGTGCATCTCGGACTGTACAGTGGGCAAGCAAATGCTCTCTCGAGCTGCAGCATCAACTATACTGGCAACAACAGCGTCTTACCTGGCACGACATAGCGCAGGCGCTAGATGAGCGAGGCAGCTCTTTGCACTATCTCGACGACCACCCAAGCTTAGCACTGCAATACGAGCTCTTGCTGAGAAGGTGCCTGGCGTCCCCGCTTTGCAGCGGTGTGAGGCCAAATGTAATGTTGTTAGGGCCCTGCGTTCTTAGCTAACACCACTGTTTCTTGATTTCCACCGCAGGCAACGGTTTTGGCAATATGTATGTTAGCTTAACAAACATATCGGTACGTGAAGATGTACTCTGCAGCTCTTGTCTTTGTTGATTCTATCGCTTCCAAGTGTTGCACCGAATACATGAGCCGCCATGCACGTCCCATGCATGCGACAGATTTTGTCACACGCATGTTGCAGAAACATGCATGTGATCACCAACGAGGATGGGAGTAGTCTGCACTGAGCTTTCCGCTAGAACTTAGCTCGGTGTGATGCTGCAGAAGTATGCCATGCTCGTGTGTATGAATGTCCTATATATAACGGCATTGTAGGACTCTCAGCTCGCACTGCAGTGATCACTCCCACCCTGGGGCATGTGATCACACTAATTATCACACTAACGGCTAAATGCAACCGTTGCAATCTTGCAGCAGCAGATGCGCTGTGCAACACAGTTCAAGGATGGATGTCGATGCGGCAAGGCAGCTGCTAACACAAGCGCCTGCTCTGCTCGCGCTGCTTGACGAGAAGTCGAGATTGGTCGAAACCCAGGCTGCACAGGTACCTGTGTCGCTGCATGCGGGTGTAGTGCTTGCTTGCGAGCGTTCATCGCCACATAAAGCACAGCATTGAGCTGTTATACTCGTTATTATGGCTGACCAGCTTTGCTTTTGAATGTTTTTGGAAATTTCCTGACCAACAGCTAGCTGAGCTCAGAGGTGCCAATAGTACCACACACACACATGCTGCTGCTCCTCAAGCCACGAGCCAGCAACAGCAGTCAGAAGCTGCAGATGCTGCCTGCACCCTTGCTATCGCTGCTCGGGACGCTGCTCTCGCTGAAAGAGACGCTGCCAACAACCGCGTTGTGCAAGCAGCTAAAGCGCAGGAGCAGCTGCACACACAAATAAGGAACCTCAAAGTAGAGATAGCAGCGCAAGCAGCAGAGCATGCACTGTTGCTGCTAGAGAAAGACAGAGCTGTTGCAGACTGCAAAGCACACTGTGTGCAGTGCTTACAAAGCTTTGCTGCTG